>JBBBDQ010000245.1:1435000-1542500 GCA_037127315.1 Ascarosepion bandense
GATAGATAGATAGATACTAAAATACATACATATAGATAGATAGAGAGACTAAAATACATACATATAGATAGATAGATAGATAGATAGATAGATAGTGACTAAAATACATACATACATATAGATAGATAAATAGATAGATCGATACTAAAATACATACATACATATAGATAGATAGATCGATAGATAGATAGATAGATAGATATATAGATACTAAAATACATACATACATATAGATAGATAAATAGATAGATAGATAGATAGTGACTAAAATACATACATATAGATAGATAGATAGTGACTAAAATACATACATATAGATAGATAGACAGATAGATAGATAGATCGATACTAAAATACATAAATACATATAGATAGATAGATCGATAGATAGATAGATAGATAGATAGATAAATAGGTACTAAAATACATAGATAGATAGATAGATACTAAAATACATACATACATATAGATAGATAGATCGATAGATAGATATATAGATAGATAGATACTAAAATACATACATACATACATATAGATAGATAGATAGATAGATAGATAGATAGATTGAGACTAAAATTCTTACATATAGATAGATAGATAGATAGATAGACAGATTGAGACTAAAATTCTTACATATAGATAGATAGATAGACAGATAGATAGATTGAGACTAAAATTCTTACATATAGATAGATAGATAGATAGATAGATAGATAGATAGAAACTAAAATACATACGTATAGATAGATAGATACTAAAATAGATAGATAGATACTAAAATAGATAGATAGATACTAAAATAGATAGATAGATAGATAGATAGATAGATAGATAGATAGAGACTAAAATACATACTGATAGATAGATAGATAGATAGATAGATACATACATACATACATACATACATACATACATACGTACATACATACATACATACATATAGATGTATTGAAAAGATAGAGCCATACTAAGATATATTGAAAGACAGATACATAGATAGATAAATAAATATTTTTAGAACTTATCGGTTACGAACGATTGACATTAATTTCACTATTTTAAAATATTGGAAATAAAAATAACATTAGAAATAACATTGTAATTAAAAAAAAGTGAAGTCTACTAAGTATTCACAGTAATAAGAACTCTCTCTCTTTCTTTCTGTCTGTCTGTCTGTCTGTCTGTCTGTCTGTCTCTCTCTCTCTCTCTCTCTATATATATATATATATATATATATATATATATGTAGTAATTGTTTGCGTCTTAGTGGCTTTATCGCGGTGAAATGACTAACAGAGAAATTGTCATGATTTATATAAATGTGCGATTATTTCCATTTTACTCGTTTAAATTTTTTTAATCTGTATTCTATTTCTATGAAGAAGAAATATCAATTATTTACAAGAGATTTATTTCTCCTACGGAGATTTCTTTCTAATTAATGTAACAGACAGTTACAACCAATTATTTTGAATCCAGCATGCGGACCGTTACACTTCTAATTCTATTATTACCATAAAGCTGTCATGATGATCTTTTTTTTTTTTTTTTTTTAATCGGCATCGCCACATGCAAGGCAGTAAAGCCACTAAAACGTAAGGGATTATAGAGGGTGGAAAAATTAGGAACAGAAACATTAATAACTATCAGTATTTCAATTTAAAGAAGTAGAAAGCATCTCTATATTAAGACTAGTAGTATAGCCCGGCGTTGCTCGGGTGTAATGAAAAGCTTTAAAACTAATCCATGGTCCTGGAGCTCAGACAATTTGGACGATGGCACGAAAGACTAAAAAGCAATAGTTGTTTCCAGTTAAAGCGAAACCGTAGACTGAAAGAAAAACGAATGGATGTAAGTCAAATTTTGATTTCCTGGTATTGATATCGAATAAGTTTTTTTCGTCTAATCTGAATTTTGAAGGCTAAATAAATCTTCTGAGTAAATGTTATCATGGCTGAGGCTAAGAACTACAATTGTACCTACTTAAAGCCAAACCCCAAGCAAAAACTAAAATAAAATTGCTGAAAGAAATACAGGCTTACAGACAGATAAACAGACACACACACAAACATCGTGCCTATATATATATATATATATATATATATATATATTATCGATTTTCTGCACTATTGTAAAAACTGCAACCTTGAAACTTCTGAATATCGTTTCTGTTGTCTTTGTCTATGAGTGTATCAAATTTGATTAAAATCGGATCACTCCATCTATAACCCGATTTTTTCGATTATCGATTTTCGATATTGATCGGGGTTACCTCGACACAAAACCTGACTAAGAACACTCGTAGATGCTTATAGTTAGTTAAGTGCCATACGTGAAACACGCTTGGGCGATCATGGCTCTTTCGAGACATGACTGACTGGGCCGATGATTATCCCGCAGTAGGTTGCCATTGCATTCTGCGGTAGATTGGTTGCCAGCCAAGGGTATAGAACACAATCTGTCCTGCTATTTAAACCATAACTGGAGGGAAGAGACGGATTAATACCTTTCCCAAGGGTATTTGTGCGTAAGTGAATGCAATGGTTCAACTGGAATTTGAACTCGGCTCCCCGATTTCTCTTTCCGATTCGATATCCACTGCATCACAAGGCACATCCTTATAGTATAACTCTGTAAATTTTCAAGAAAATCGGTTCAGCCGTTTCGGAGTCTATAGGTAAAGGACACACACACAGACACAGGCGTACATACACAGAGACAAGTTTCCATTTATAAATAAGTTTATATATATATATATATATATATATAAAGAAAAGTGCAAGAAACCGTGAACGTTTTGTTTAAATTGTAGATTTATTGTTGCTATTATTATAATTATTACTTGCTTTTTGTATGATATATTGTGTCCATAATGGTATTTGTGTCGCTACACGTGTTTCGAGTCTAAATTTGACTCTCTTCAGACGAATAAACTAGTGACTTCACATGTCGAAATCCGTTTACTTTTCTGGTGGCCAAGGTATCCTGTATAAATATGTGGTAAAATGGCAGTGAATGTTGGACAATACCATCAAAGATGAAGGAAAACCTTGAAGCAACTGAAATGTGGTTCTACAGAAGGATGCTGCGAATATCATGGGTCGAGCATGTGAGCAATGATGAAAACAAAAAGGAAATTAATACTTCGAATTCCAGTTGAATTCCTTGCTTTCACTTACGCGCAAATACCCTTGGGAAAGGCATTAATCAGTCTCTTCCCTCCAGTTGTGGGTTAAATAACAAGACAGATTGGGTTCTATAGCCTTGGTCGGCAACCAGTCTACCGTAGAAAGCAATGGCAACCTACTGAGGGATAATCTTCTGCCCAATCAGTCATGTCTCTTTCGCCCAAGCGTGTTTCACGTATGGCACCTAACTGACTGACTATAATAGTTGAAAACATGATTAAGGCTTCTACTGGGCATTAAGTGGGGGATCAGTTCTATATTGTTTTGAAGTAATAAACTGATCCCCCTCTAATTACTACTTAATAATAGAATACATTTCTTCTCCCTCTACCTATAAGTCAAATAATAGGACATATTGGGTTCTATAGCCTTGGCTGGCAACCATTCTACCGCAGAAAGCAATGGCAACCTACTGCGGGATAATCTTCTGCCCAGTCAGTCATGTCTCTTTCGAGACATGATCGCCCAAGCGTGTATCACGTATGGCACTTAACTGACTGACTGATCAGGAAGAGACAGCTGAAGTTCCTGGGATGACAGAGAAGGGTTTGGGAGAAATGACAATACAAAATTTATTAAGAACCACAAAGGATAGGAAGATGTAAATGGCCATGATCACCTACGTGTTGAAGGAACACAGCACATAAAAGGAGAAGAATCCAAAACCCAGGTAAAGGGAATCTATTTCTGTTAGAAAGCCATACCTAAAAATTATTCCCACGAAAAATTTCGCATTCTCTAACAAGTTGCGCTGTTTTTCTCCATCATTTTTCCTTGTTATGTCCCTTAGAATTTCCAACTGTCTCTTTTAGTTTTTAATTATAAGTTTCTTTTGCAAGAAGACTGAATGCAGTACTCAGAAAAAAGAGCAACCCAAAATGCCAAATACAGGTGTGGATTCTAGAATCAAGCAAGTACAAAAACTTAAATACCTAGGAAGTGCTCTAACAGGAGATGGAAAGTGCGACACAGAGATCGAAGGGGAATTGGCATGGCAAAGGACGCGTTCCAGAAGCTGAATAAAACGGCAGTGAATGCTGGAAAATATCGAAAATGAGGAAAAAACTTGACGCAGCGGAAATGTGGTTCTACTGAAGGATGCTGCGGATATCATGAACCGAGCAGGTGAGCAATGATGAGGTGATGGAAAGAATGGCAACGAAAAGAAAATTATTAGTGAACATCAGGAAGAGACAACTAAAGTCCCTGGGACATGTAATGAGGAAGGAGGGCTTGGAGAACCTGATACTGACAGGCCACATAGAAGGAAAAAGAGACAGAAGAAAGCAGTGGATAACATATTTGAAGGGCCTGAGGAGGTGGATGACGGAACGAGGGTTGCATGGTGTAACAGGAGAAAACTTACCTAAGACCCATCAGGGATAGAGAGACGTGGAAAGCCATGAACCACCTACGTCCTGAAAGGACAGGCACATAGAAAAAGAAGAAGAAAAAGATTATTTTACTTTTTATATAAGGACTAATGATGAGAGTAGCAATCTTCCCTAGTCCTTTGTATGACAATAAACTATATCCAGTGGATTAGGAGATTGGAGGTTTTGAGGAACATGGAACCACCTCTTAAACGTTGATGTTTTGCGGCACACCCTGGCCCAGGGTAGTATCTCCTGTTAGGGTTCCACTTATGGGCAAATAGTGTACCCCAAAGCAAAACACTATGATAGTATAAAAATTGATTGTAATAAAGGGTTCAGTCCGAAATTCTCATCACCTGAGTAAGGCTAGAGCACACAACGGCAGAAACAGTGTACAAATGGCAACAAAGATGAGTACAATAGTCTGAAAAATTACCAACAATACATTTTTATAGTAAAATTACAAACAACAGTTTTTATAGTCGATTTTTTTTTTAATCATTTCATCCCGAGCAAGGCGGAAATGCCACTGATGTACAGGAGGCTACATAAATGTAAAAAGATTGATTAGAAAAGAGTGAGGAGTACAAACTAGTTAGAAAGGAACAATAGAAAGCTGAGAAAGCAGGTGCGATGACAGATACATAGGTGGAGAGAAAGGGAAGGTTATACGGGGTTGGGGAGAGAGCTAGAGTCCAGTGGTTAGTGGATGAGTATTGACTTTGCATTTAAATTTCTGGAGGTTGTAGCCGTCAGGAAAGCAAGAATACGGGAGCGAGTTCCACAGGCGGGAAGTGCGAGAGAAGAAGCTGCAGGAGTAGAATTGTCGTCTGCATTTGGCTAACCTGACATGACTGACTGGGCAGAAGATTATCCCACACTAGGTTGCCATTGCTTTCTTCGGTAGAATGGTTGCCAGCCAAGGCTATAGAACCCAATCTGCCTTATTATTTGACTCAAAAGTATATGGGGAAGAGATTATTATATTATTAAATAGTAATTAGTGGAAGATCAGTTTATTATTTCATAACAATATAAAACTGATCCCCCATTATATGCCCATTAGAATCATTAATCATGTTTTCAACTATTATATTCAGTCAGTAAATTAAGTGCCATACGCTTTGGGCGATCATGTCTCGAAAGAGACATGACTGACTGGGCAAAAGATTCCCCCGCAGTAGGTTGCCATTGCTATCTGTGGTAAACTGGTTGCCAGCCAATGCTATAAAACCCAATCTGTCCTATTATTTAACCCATAACTGGAGGGAAGAGACTGATTAATACCTTTCCCAAGGGTATTTGTGCGTAAGTGAATGCAAGGAATTCAACTGGAATTCGAATTTGACTTCTCGATTTGTCGTTCCTAGTCGATACAACCTTTAAATAAACAATAACATCGTAAAAATTAATAACAAGGTCAAAATTTAAATATCTGATATTTAAAAGTTATTAGGCCTTGTGTTGCCAGATAATTAAAAAGAATTTCAATTACATCGTCAAATTTGGCTACAAGTGAAATCGATATTGTTTAATTATTTAAGACAATCAAGATGTGAACAATAGTTTGAAATAATTAAAATATATTGACAATTTCCGTTTTTAAAAATGAAACAAAATCTTTTGTCAGAATGATAATCAAATGTTGAAACGATGGCATGGTCGATATACGAGCTATTTTTTAAATAATTTGTTTGAGTTCGATCCATGGATCAGGTAGGAAAATAATATAGAATGGTTTAACAGAAAAGAAATAGAAATTTCATCAGAGGGACAAATAACAATAAAAATAAATCCATTTTCAACCAGAAAAATGGAGTAATGAAAATGGTCAGAATTTCGTCGTTGATAACATTTTCAATCCAAAGTATTCTCAGTATCTTTCTGTAGGGAGATATTTCTGTAGCCTCATCTCTTCTTCATTCGAGATTAGATTGCCCAGCATTCTCTGCCATAAATGAATAATTAGATAACAATTCAGTTTACTTTGATTTATTTCTATCGAAAATTTTCAGTTTCTTTACCCGGACTATGAGACGTTCAGGCCCCCGGCAGAGGAAAACACAAGTCGAAGAAAATGTGTCTTTCTTTGATGTTTACATCGTATAAATTCTTTGGCATCATCATAACCACCCTAAAAGACATTCAACGTTTTATTGCGCATGCGTGGCATTCTCTTCAAACAAACGGACCTGAGAGGATGCCAAGCCATCAATATGAATGTATAATAATAAAAGAAAAGAAAACAATGAAGATGAAGCGATCGACGGAAGATTTGGAGTCGTATTGTCGAGAAAGATCGAGAAAAAGGAGAAAAATACAAACCCAAAAGAAATAAATAGAAATAATTTTCTACATACGCATCGTTGTTGTTATACAGATTTTACAAATATGCATATGTATTGAAGTTTATAGGATGTACGTTGTGGTGTGGGGGGTATTGGCTTGAAACAAGAAATCGGAGAGCCGAGTTCGTATACCAGTTAAATTCCTTGCATTCACTTACGCACAAACCCTTGGGAAAGATATTAACCCATCTCATTCCTCCAGTTATGGGTTAAATAAAAGAAATGAGTAGGTTCTATAGCTTTGGCTGGCAATCCGTCTACCTCAAAATGTAATTACAACCTACTGTGGGATAATCTACTTCCCAGTCAGTCATGTCTCTTTCGATACATGATCGCCCAATTGTGTATCACGTATGGCACTTGAGTGACTGATTGAGGTTTATGGAGATAGTACTCCGTTAAACTCACGTCTGCAGTAGGAGTTATTAGTAATAACACAACGCCATCAGTATATTGCTTTCTCTTCAATATGCCACGTCTTTTCACGATGTAAGCGATTTAACTCTTTTTAACTTTCTATCCATTGCAGGTCTTAGTATTTTTTTATTTCTCCTCAACTCTATTTACCAACCATTCCCTCAAACTCACTAAGTAGGTTTTTATGCGTTGTTTTTCTCTTTCCCTCTTGCCGTCAATATGTCCTGTGAATATCAGATTCTCCAAGCCTTCTTTCCTCATGATGTACCCTAGAAATGCCTTTCTAATAATAAGTATATCCTGAATATATACAAGTCAACCATCCGTCCGTGCATGGAGTACTGCTGCCATTTATGGTCAGGTGCCCCTGCCGTTCTCCTCAGTATTCTTGACAGGCTCCATAGGAGAGTCTGTAATGTGATAGGTACTGATCTAGCGGCTCGACTGGAGCCACTTCCCCATCGTCGAAATGTGGCCTCCCTTTGTCTGTTCTATAAATACTTTCATGGCTTCTGCTCAGACGAGCTTAAGTCACTGATGCCTCCTCAACAGGTGTTTACTCGTGCAACCAGACTGGCAACTGGGTCCCACCCATTCACAGTCAGGTTAGCCAAATGCAGACGACAATTCTACTCCTTCAGCTTCTTCTCTCGCCTGTGAAACTCGCTCCCGTATTCTTGCTTTCCTGACGGCTACAACCTCCAGATATTTAAATGCAAAGTCAATACCCATCTACTAACCACTGGCCTCTAGCTCTCTCCCCACCCCCGTATAATCTTCCCTTTCTCTCCACCTATGTATCTGTCATCGCACCTGCTTTCTCAGCTTTCTATTGTTCCTTTCTAACTAGCTTGTACTCCTCACTCTTTTCTAATTAATCTTTTTACATTTATGTAGCCCCCTGCACATCAGTGGCGTTTCCGCCTTGCTCGATGTGAAATGATTAAAAAAAAAATTTCTTTTTTACTGCTTTTTTCTTTAAAACTTTATCGTTGCTCAAATGTCTATAGTATTCTCAGCATTCTCCTGTAGAACCACATTTCTCTTGTTTCAAATCTCGACTTTATCTGTGAGAAGATTGTCCAGCATTCACTACTATATAGGCAGACATATATATATATCCAGCTAAAGAGGCCTGTCTGTTTTTTTTTATAGAGTAGAGCTTCCCAGTCATGCCAGGTAAAGGGAACATTGTGCTGGCAATATAGTAAATGTTTTCTCAAGATTTTTTCTAACACTTTCCGCCTGTTGAACTCGCTTCCATATTCTTGCTTTCCTGACGGCTACAACCTCCAGGAATTTAAATGGAATGTCAATACCCATCTCTTAACCACTTGACTCTAGTTCTTTCTACACCACCCAGTATTTCCTTTCCTTTCTCTCCACCTTTGTAACTGTCATCACACCTGTATTCCCATCCTTCTCTTGGTCCTTTCTAACCGGTTCGTCTTTCTCTTTACTCTCCTCTTATCTAATAATTTGACTCTTATGTAGCCCCCTGCACATCAGTGGCGTTACCGCATTGCTTGGGGTGAAACTTCTAAAAAAGTATATATAGGTTGACTGCTGAAAATACTTTAAGAAAAAAAGAATTGATAGAAAATAACAAAAGTAAAAACAGTCATAGGTTTCACATTCGGAGCCCAGAAAAAAAGTTGTGTTGATTTTTAAGAAAATTGTGAATTAGTGGAAGTAGTAATAGAACTATTACAGTTATTATTAGGAAAAATAAGAAGGAAATGAAGACAAAAAAAAGGAGGATGAAGAAAAAGGAGAATATTTCGGAAATAAGGAAAGAAAGAGAGAGAGAGCCCGAGGAAGATGTTTAATGAAATGAAGAAGAAGCAGAATGTGAAATGAAAGGCTTAAGCAAAAGAAGAAGATGAAGAAAAGAAGAAGAAGAAGACGAAGAAGAATAGTAAGGATGAGAAGGAGAGGGGAGGAGGAGGAATGAGATGAGGAGGAGGAAAAAGGGCGAAAAATTGGATGGTAAAAAAAAGAAAACGAAAATAGGAAGGAGATGAAGACCAAAAAGAGGAGGAAGAAGAAAAAGAAGAATATTTATTAAAAGAAGGAAAGAGAGAGAGAGAGAAAGAGAGAGAGAAAGAGAGAGAGAGAGAGAGCCGAAGGAAGATGTATAATGAAGTGAAGAAGAAGCAGAATGTGAAATAAAAGGCTTACACAAAAGAAGATGAAGAAGAAGACGAAGAAGAAGAAAAATAGTAAGGATGAGAAAAGGAGGGGGAGGAGGAGGAATAGGATAAGGAGGAGCAATTAAGGGCAAAGAATGCGATGCTAAGAACGTAGAGAATGGTAAGATGATTTAAACAAGAAAGGAGCTATTAAAGAAATAAAAGGTTCTTAAAAGCATTTTAATAATAATATTAATTCTAAAAAAATACTAACACTGCTACTAATGCTAGTACTGTTACGACTACTACCAATAATAACAGAAAGAGTTTGAAAAATCTAAGGAGGAGAAGAAGAGAACAAGTAAGAAGAATGGTTGAAGAAGATTTAGAATGTGAAGAAAAAAAACAAGATAAAAGAATAGAGAACCAAGAAAGAAGGAAGAACTAAAAAAAGAAGGAGAAAGAGTAGAAAAGCAAAAATTTATACTAAGTTTGAAGAATAAGAAAGAGGATAGAAGCAGAAACTTATTCGAAACTTAAAGAAGAAAAAGAAGAGGAAGAGAAGCAATAATTTATATAAAATTTGAAGAAGAAGAAGAAGAAAGAGAAGAAGAGAAGCAGTAATTTATATAAAATTCAAAGAAGTAGAAAAAGAAAAAGAAAAGAAACAATAATTTATATAAAATTTGAAGAAAAAGAAAAGAGAAGTAGTAATTTATTCGAAATTATAAGAAGAAGAAGAAGTTGTAGAAGGAGTCAGTCAGTTAAAGTGCCATACGTGATACACGCTTGGGCGATCATGTCTCGAAAGAGACATGACTGACTGGGCAGGAAATTATCCCGCAGTAGGTTGCCATTGCTTTCTGCGGTAGACTGGTTGCCGACCAAGGCTATAGAACCCAATCTGTCCTACTATTTAACCCATAACTGGAAGGAATAGACGGATTAATACCTTTCCCAAGGGTATTTGCGCGTAAGTGAATACAATGGATTCAACTGGAATTCGAACGCGGCTCCCCGGTTTCTCGTTCCGAGCCGATATCCATTGTACCACAACGCACATCCCAAGGAGTAGAAGGAGTACAGAAGCCATAATTTATATAAAATTTGAAGAAGAAGAATAAAGAGAAGGAGAGAAGCAGTAATTTATATGAAATTTGGAAGAAGAAAAAGAAGAAAGAAGTGAAGCAAAGAAGCAGTAATCGTTTTTAAAACATTTCACCCCAAGCAAGGCAGTTTGACTGCCACTGGTGTGCAGAGGGTTAAATAGGGGAAAAGTAGTGAGAAAGAGGGACAAGTTATATAGAGTGTTAAGAAGTGGGTAAGAGAAGGATGAGAATACTGGTGTGATGAGAGTGGAGTGGGCGGAGACAAGAACATGAGGGAAAGGATGCGAGTCAGAGAGATAGGAGATGACTATTGACCTTACATTTATATGGAAGGAAATTCCACAGGTGGGAAGTGCGAGAAAAGAAGCTGTTGGTGTAGAAGCTGTGAGTACATTTTATTGGTTTCACTGTAAATGGGTTGGACCTAGTTGCTAGTCAAGTAGCTCGAGGAAATTCATGCAGAGGGGGCACCAGTAAGCTAGAAAATGGATGAAGAAAAAGGGGGAGAGAAGAAGTAATTTATATAAAATTTGAAGAAGTAGAACGACACGAAAAGGACCAAGAAAAAGGAAAAGGAGAAGGTCGAAATACTTTTTAGAAGCTATAAAAGAAATAAAAAGTCTGTAGCCTATAAAATCTACAATAAAAAATATGAAGACGAGGAAAAAGAAAAAGGATAAAATTTTAAAAATTGCTTTCAATGATGGCGATCTTAAAGAAGAAAAGATACTGGAAAAGAAGAAATATAGACTTTTAAGTAAAAATATGATTAGAGCAAGGAAAATGTTGAAGAAGAAGAAGAAGAAGATGAAGAATATGATGAAGAAGATGAAGATGATGAAGATGATGATGAAAACTGTGATGAAAAAGAAGATGAAAAAGAAGATGAAGAAGAAGATGATGAAAAAGAAGATGAAGAAGATGAAAAAGATGATGAAGATGATGAAAAAGATGAAGAAAATGAAGATGAAGATGATGATGAAAAAGATGAAGATGATGAAGAAGAAGACGATGCGGAAGAAGATGATGAAAAAGAAGATGAAAAAGAAGTTAATGAAGAAGAAGAAGAAAAGGATAAAGAAGAAGATGAATAATAATACGAGGAAGATGAAGGAGAGAAAGAAGAAGATGAAAGAAGAAGAATAATAAGAAGGGATGATGAAGAAGAAAAAGAAGAAGAAAATGAATAAGAGGAAGATGAAGAAGAAGCTGAAGAAAAAGAATATGAAGAAGATAAAAAAGTAGCTGAAGACGAATAAAAAGATGAAGAAGAAGATGAATAATAATAAGAAGGAGATGAAAAAGAGAATGAAGAAGTTGAAAGAAGATGAATAATAATAAGATGATAAAGAAGAAAAAAGATGAAGAAGAAGAAGAAGAAGAAGAAAAAGAAGAAGATCAGCAGCAACAAGAAGCGGCTGTCTGTTGTAGAATAAAGCTTCTTCAACTGTTTTAAAATCCGAGAATTAATCAGAGGAATCCGTTTCTTCTTGTTGCCGTCTCGCTTATTTGTTTATCGTCAGATTTAAAGAGAATAATGGCGATACGAAGACAATAAGAGAGACAAAGAAACGGCTGTTGGCATCCAAGGCCGAGTGGGCAGATCAAATCGAGGCGAACGGCAGAGAGAAGGGGTGAGGTTGGCAATTCTGTAACCATCAGGAAATTAATAACTTGGCATTGTGTAACTAATTGTTTATTATCTCCCCATTATGTTTTTTTTCTTTCGCTCTGAATATTCTCGACTCTGCACAGAAGTTCTTTTCTAATCTCATCTCTGAAAACTTTCTCATTGGAAGAAGATGCAGCCAGAAAATACTTTCACTGTCAATAAAAGCGTCAATAAACTGAATGAAATCGGCTACACTACATGCCCAGGCACGCCTGACAATCATTAATTTAAAATTTCTTCTTCTTCATCTTCTATGTGCCCTGCCCTTTCAGGACGTAGGCGATCATGGTTTCCACGTCTCCCTATCCCTAGTGGTTCCTAGCACGCTTTCTCCTGTTGCACCACGCAACCCTCGTTCCCTCATCCACCTGATCAGGTCATTCAAATATGTTATCCGCTGCTTTCCCCTGTTTCTTTTTCCCTCTATCTAACTTGTGAGTATCAGGTTCTCCAAGCCCTTCTTCCTCATTGCATGTCCCAGGAACTTCAGCTGTCTGTTCCTGATGCTCAGTATTAATTTTCCTTTTCGTTTCCATCCTTTCCAAAACCTCATCACTGCTCACATGCTCGATCCTTGATATTCCCAGCATCCTTCTGTAGAACCACATTTCAGTTGCTTCAAATTTTTCCTTTATTTTTTATGATATTGTCCAGCATTCTCTGCCATATTGAAGAACCGGCATCACATAGCAATCCAGTACTCTCTTCTTTGTTTCTAGCGAAATTGTCCTGTTTCTTAATACTTTACTCAATTTCTGGAATGCTTCTTTCGCCATGTCAATTCGCCTTCGTATCTCTGTGTCGCACTTTCCGTGTTCTTTTAGAACACTTCCCACGTATTTGGCATTTTGGGCTGCCCTTTTTATTGATGACCTTGCATTCGGTTCCAAATTATTCAACATTTTCTATCGGGGCATGATTATCATCGATGCTTGCATACTTATATATACTCCTCTCTTTCTAGACAGAGTCTGGCATGCTGGCCTTCTATGCAAACTGCTGGGCTACAGTATAACTGGACCACATTCCTCTCAGATCTCACAATGAAGGTAGTATTGAACGGACATGCCTCCCAATTCTATCACACGAACGCAGATGTCCCTCAAATCTCTATTCTAGGTCCCACGCTTTTCTTTTTCTACATTAACGATCTCCCAGATGTAATAAGTAGGCATATACGCTGACGACACTACGCTTTACTCTCGTCTTTATAAAAAATCTGCCGAGGCTGACAAAGCAAACCTTGCTGCCGAGCTCGAAAAGGAACTCTAATCCGGAGTAGACTGGGGTAAGAAATGGTTCATGAATTTCAATGCTTCCAAAACGAAGCTGCTATCTATTAAACACCACAGACAATCGCTCCTACCCCCCATTAGCATAGATCAGTCTAGTCTCCGTGAAAGTAAAACACTGCGCTTCCTCGGATTAACTTTCACAACAGATCTCAAGTGGAATGATTATATAGAATCCATAACTAAATCCGCTGCTATGAAGGTCGGTTCTCTGTGCAGGGTCAGGAAGTTTTTCACGTCTGAAAGCAATCCTGCACATTTACAAATCTACCATCCGCCCATACATTGAATACTGCTGCCATATATGGTCCGGTGCTCCTACTATCTACCTAGGTGTCCTTGACAAAATCCAACGAAGAATCTGTAATGTGATCGATCCCGACTTGGCAGTTACTTTCTCACCGGCGGAATGTGGCTTCCCTGTGTTTCTTCCGCAAATACTTTCATGGCTTCTGCTCAGATGAACTTAGCTCACTGGTATCCCTCATACATGAATTTACTCGAGCCACAAGATAAGCAAGTATGTCCTCCATTTTACTGTGAAACCAAAAAATTGTGAACGCAAATTCTACTCCACCAGCTTCTTCTCAGCAATTGTCACTGAGTAAAAGAGTAAAGTAAGTGACTATTATAAGAACGAGCAGGATAGATATCGGTTGACTCTTAACTAAAAGAGATCCAGATTGCAGCTGACAGGGAAGCATTCCCTCAGGAGTTGCTTCACAAACAGCAATTTACATTTAAGGTTATTTAAACATTTAGCCGCATCTATAGGTTGAATACGGGTTGCTCTTTACGTTTAAAAACAGTCCTTGTGTCATACTTTCTTAGAGAGCAAACAGGGAGTTTAGTACTAATTATTTAGTCGATCTTCTGTGCATTTTTATGCACAGAAGATCGACTAAATAATTAGGCCTGTTTCTCCTTTATATTTCTTTCCACAACTACATGAAATGGCGTACACACAGTCCATAGTCATGTCCTACTCTGTAGGGGATCTTACTCGGGAGAGGTACCTGCGAAGTGTAGATAACTCATGACTTCCAAAAGAGGCACTATTACATCTTACCTTAAGGGAACGGCCTGTTTCTCCTTTATATAAAATAGTTCCTTTTCGAGCTCGGCAGCAAAGTTTGCTTTGTCAGCCTCGGCAGATTTTTTATAAAGACGAGAGTAAAGCGTAGTGCCGTCAGCGTATATGCCTACTTAGGATCTTATTACATCTGGGAGATCGTTAATGTAGAAAAAGAAAAGCGTGGGAACCAGAATAGAGATTTGAGAGACATCTGCGTTCGTGTGATAGAATTGTTGTAAAAAGCTCAACTTTGTAAATAACAGATGAATCAAATGTGTGTTTTAACCATTTCACCCCAAGTAAGGCAGTAAAGCAACTGGAATACAAGGTTTTACTGAGTGTGAAAAAAGAGAAAAAAGAGAAAAAAAGAGAAAAAAGAAAAAAAGAGAAAAAAGAAAAAAGAGAAAAAAGAAAAAAAAGAAAAAAAAGAGAAAAAAGAAAAAAAGAGAAAAAAGAGAAAAAAGAAAAAAAAAAGAAAAAAAGAGAAAAAAGAAAAAAAAGAGAAAAAAGAGAAACATTATTATGGAAGGAGAACAAAAGAAGAGTAAGAAAAAAGACATAGATAATGATGACAGTGAATTTAATTCTTTGAAGATTAAAATTGTCTGCGAAGCAAGAAGCCGGAAGATAATTCCACAAGGGAGAAGTACGAGAAAAGAAACTGTCTATATTTCTGAGATGAGGTACTATTTACAGTATTTACATTATTCGGTCTATTGTCCTCATCTTTGTTGCCATTTGTACGACGTTTCGGCCGTTGTACACTCCGGCTTTTTTTCAGGTGCTAGGAATCTCAAACCGAAACCTTTATTACAATCACTGAGGCATATGACCTCCATTCCTTGCGTAGTAAGTCATGAATTATCTCCCTTTAATTCTGTAAGTTATCTGTTCACTGGAATTGAACTAACAACTCTTTGGGTCAAGTCACAGGATCCACTGGGGCTTGTGTCCGTACGGACAAGAACAACTGAATTTTTGGGACTTATAAACCTAATGTCTAGTAACCCTTTTTTTTTTTTACTAGAGTTCATATTGCAATTTTTTTATGGTGATGGTTTTCTCTGGTATTTTTTTATATTAATGGTTTTCCTTAGTATTTTTCCCAGAGCTCATATTACAATTTTTTGACACTAATGATTTTATCTGTCACTCCGTATTACTGGTCCTCATATTGTGTTTATCTCTATGCTTGCTAGGATTCAAAAAATATTCTAACATATGAGCTGATTCCTTAAGTTTACGTAGTTTCCAGTGGCGTTTTCTATCTATTATTTCAACT
This sequence comes from Ascarosepion bandense, assembly GCA_037127315.1. Classification (NCBI taxonomy): domain Eukaryota; kingdom Metazoa; phylum Mollusca; class Cephalopoda; order Sepiida; family Sepiidae; genus Ascarosepion; species Ascarosepion bandense. Next base: position 1,450,892 of record JBBBDQ010000245.1, read on the forward strand.
TCCCCATAGGTGATCCCCTTTCTTCCTCCATATGTGATCAGCTACGCCTGATTTTTCTATCTATCCTCGTGTTACGGCCTTGCAATGTTCTTGTAGCCTTATCTTAAGGGAACGGCCTGTCTCTCGGCCGAAACGTCGTACAAATGGCAACAAAGATTAAGACAATAGTCCGAATAATGTAAATACTGTAAATACTACCTCATCTCAGAAATATAGACAAATACAGTGAGATAAGATGGCAACATTTCATGTGGGGAAAGAGGTTGTGGGGGCGAGAAACAATTCATTACCCACAGCACCTTTGAACATTTCAAGTACTAGGAATTTCGAACCGAACCCTTTATTACGATTACTGGGGAATATCATTCTTATTCCTTGCGTAAAGCAATTTCTGGTAGCCATGAGTTATCTCCCTTTTACTTAACTCTCTAATGTCTCAGTAACCATTTTTCCAGAGATCATACTGCAATTTATTTTTTTATGTTAATGATATTTTTTTTATCAGTCCTCATATTGCAATCTTTTTAACGCTAATGATTTTCTCTAGCATTCCCTATTACACTATATTGTATTCATTTCTATGCTTGGTTGGCTTAGGAGATTTTTGTAGCCTAGCATACATCCTGATTCCTTTAGTCTATGTAGTTTCCACTTATTTCAACTTCATTCAATAGGGGGCAGTGATCCCCTTTCTCCTTCCGTATATGGTCAGCTACGCCTGATTTTTCTATCTATCCTCGTGTTACGGCCTTGCAATGTACTTGTCGCCTTACCTTAAGGGAACGGCCTGTTTCTCCTTTATATTTCTTTCCACAACTATATGAAATGGCGTACACACAGTCCATAGTCATGTCCTACTCTGTAGGGGATCTTACTCGAAGTGTAGATAACTCATGACTTCCAAAAGAGGCACTACTACATCTCTTCCCTCCAGTTATGAGTTGAATAAAAAGACAGATTGGGTTCTATAGCCTTGGTTGGCAACCAGTCTACCGCAGAAAGCAATAGCAACCTACCGCAAGATAATCTTCTGCCCAGTCAGTCATGTCTCGAAAGAGACATGATCGTCGAAAGCGTGTATCACGTATGACACTTAACTGACTGATCACTCTTTTGCTGATGAGAGGTAAGAAAGGGTTTTTCAGGCGATTGATAGAGAGATTTTCTTTTCTGCTACCAAATTGCGAAGACTCGTCTTGTAATTTCGACCACTCCAAAAAGTATAAAGCAATCTAAAGCGGGTGTGCAACAAAATATCGACTATTGTAATGGCGAATTACGGTGTCTACGCGGTCTCCGCTAGAATATAGAAAGCAGACAAAGCTGGCTTACGTTATGTGACTTGTTGATTGGATTAAATTTTTGTATTAATCACCGTTAGCATAAGTCTGGTTGATTCTCTGTGAAATGAGAAAGCAATTCTCGCACACGCGCACAATAAAAAGTAGGAACAAAATGAAAGAAATACAATGTCTGTAGAGGAGATTTTCTATCAAGGAATTAATTTCTAGAACATCGGCTTTTGATTATTCAGGAAATAATATTTTTTTGTTTAATGATCGAGTAATAAGGTTTTTGCTTCATATTTGAGTAATAATGTTTTTTAAGTAACAACATTTTTAGTGTATGTACCAGAGATAACGTTTATGTTTAATAATCAATAAATAATATTTTATTTAATGATCAACTATGACTTTTATTTAATGATTGCCTAATGACATTTTTGTCGTACGAACCTGTGATAACAATTTGTTTAAAGCCCATTAAATAATATTTTATTTAATGATCAACTATGACTTTTATTTAATGATTGCCTAATAACATTTTTGTCGTACGAACCTGTGATAACAATTTGTTTAAAGCCCATTAAATAATATTTTATTTAATGATCAACTATGACTTTTATTTAATGATTGCCTAATAACATTTTTGTCGTACGAACCTGTGATAACAATTTGTTTAAAGCTCATTAAATAATATTTTATTTAATGATCAGTTATAATGCTTTTATTTAATGATGGATGATTTTTGTTTTATGAACCTGATATAATATTTGTTTAATGATTGAGAAATAACATTTTATTTAGCGATCGAGTGATAATACTGTTGTTTTATCAACCCGACATAGTGTTTAATAAACGAAAAATAACATATTTAACGATCAATGATAACACTTTTATTCAATGATTCAGAAAAACATTTTTGTTTTATATAATAGATATAAAATTTTTGTTTAATGAAATTTTTATTTTATTTAATGATCAGTTATAACACTTTTAAAGATCGAGCGATAACATTTTTGTATTATGATCCAAAGATGGTATTTGTGTTTCGAGAAATAACATTTTATTTAATGATCACATATGACACTTTTAAATGATAGAGTAATAGTTTTAGTTTTATGAAACTGATATTATATTTGTGGTTAATGAACAAGAAATTACATATTATTGAATGATCAATTATAACACTTTTATTTAATGATTCACAATAATATTTTTGTTATAATTTTTTATTCCATTATCAATTATAACACTTATATTTAACGATCAACTGATAACATTTTTGTTTTAAGAACCCGACATAGTATTTGTGTTTCGAGAAATAACACTTTATTTAATGATCACATCTGACAATTTTCTTTAATTATGAATTAATCACATTTTAGTTTTTTGAAACCAATATAAAATTTGTGTTTAATGAACTAGAAATAACGTTTGGTGAATTTAATCTTGTGGCTGAGATGGTTGCGTATTTTCTACTTGCGTTAAGGAAATATTTGGACTCATTGTCCACATAAAAAGGCAAAGTGTGACACGGAATTCTTACTGGAAACTAACTTGTACATCACCCTTAAAGATTTACTGCTGATTTATTGGGACTCTTAGAGTTATAGCCTTTTTTCTTTTAGATAAATAGAGGTCCTGGGCATGACGGGAAACTACACCCGGGAGCAAGGCCTCTGATTGGAAGGTTGTGGGGAGCATGGAACTACTTCTTAATTCCTGCTTTTCCCAGGTCCACCCTGACCCGGAGTGGTAGAACATGTTAGGGTTCCAGCTATAGGCAAATAGTTAACCTGCAAACTGGGGTCAAAATATTAGAAAAGTATAAAAATAAACTTTTATATAAATATATACATAAAAATAAACTTTAATTAAAAAAAAGATCGAAGGAAAAAGTTATTCTCAGCAAAACGTTTTTTAAAACAAAACTAAAAGGCATTTTCAGTTTTCTCAAAATGAAAAAAAATAAAAACAAAAAAACTTCATTAAAATCTGACTAAACATTCTCACTATATCCAAACATTAAAAATACCTTAAGACCCAGCCTTTTTGGCATTAAATAACCCAAAGAGGTTGACATGCCGTTAAACAAAACTCAAAGTAGCTAGCTAGCTAGATAGATAGATAGATAGATAGATAGATAGATAGATAGAAAAAACATTACACACTGACATAGATATATAGATAAGTAGATAATAAACACTCTCAGATAGATAGATAGATAGATAGATAGATAGATAGATAGATAGATAGATAGATAGATAGATAGATAGATAGATAGATAGATAGATAGATAGATAGATAGTTAGATAGATAAAAGTTAGATAGATAGATAGTTAAACATTAGATAGATAGATAGATAGATAGATAGATAAACATTAGATAGATAGATAGATAGATAGATAGATAAACATTAGATAGATAGATAGATAGTTAAACATTAGATAGATAGATAGATAGATAAACGATAGATAGATAGATAAACATTAGATAGATATATAGATAGACATTACACACTTAGATAGATAGATAGATAGATAGATAATGAACACTCTCAGATAGATAGATAGATAGATAGATAGATAGATAGATAGATAGATAGATAGATAGATAGATAGATAGATAGATAGATAGATAGTAGATAGATTAGATAGATAAAAGTTAGATAGATAGATAGTTAAACATTAGATAGATAGATAGATAGATAGATAGATAGATAGATAGATAGATAAACATTAGATAGATAGATAGATAAACATTAGATAGATAGATAGATAGTTAAACATTAGATAGATAGATAAACATTAGATAGATAGATAGATAAACATTAGATAGATAGATAGATAGTTAAACATTAGATAGATAGATAGATAGATAGATAAACGATAGATAGATAGATAAACATTAGATAGATAGATAGATAGATAGACATTACACACTTAGATAGATAGATAGATAGATAGATAAACGATAGATAGATAAACGATAGATAGATAAACGATAGATAGATAGATAAACATTAGATAGATAGATAGACATTACACACATAGATAGATAGATAGATAGATAGATAGATAGATAGATAGAAAACATTATGCACTGAGATATATATATATATATATATATATATATATATATATATATAAATAGATAATGAACACACTGAGATACATACATACTAGGTTTTTTTTTGTTTGTTTTGCTTTTTAATCGAATTCACCTCGAGCAATGCAGCTAATTTACTAAAACACAGGAGTTAAACAGTGTGAAAGAATAATAAAAAAATAGAAACATTATTAAGAAGAAATAACAATAGACGAGTAATCAAGAAAACATTAAATAACAATTGTATTTTAACTTTTAAGCATTAAATTTTTGCTGGAAAGGATGGAACAGAAAGAGAGTTCCACAGGCAGAAGTTGAGTGAAAAAAATCTCTTGGCATAGAAATTACGATTGCATCAAACCAACATTACATTAAATTGATTTGAACTTCTTATCAGCCTTGTAGTACGCTTATATTCATAAACTTTATGTACCGAGATATAAAACTGATCAGAACATACGAAAGTGCTCATCATTACCATATTTATAGAAAAGGGAGAGAGAAGAAACTTCATGGTGGTAAGAAATTTACTGACACCGAGATGCAAGATTAGAACCAATAATATCACTGATTCTTATTTGGATTTTATCAAGAATATAAAATAAATATAAAGCTGGTACACTGGACGATATGTAGCAGCAATATTCAAAGCATGGACGCAGGGTAGATTTTGAGATATGCGACATACATACTTCTTCTTCTTCTATGTGCCTTGTCCTTTCATGCCGTAGGCGATCATGGCCTTCCACGTCTCCCTATCCTTGGTGGATCTTAGTACGCTTTCGCCTGTAATATCTCGCAACCCCCGTTCTGTCATCCACCTTCTCAGGAACTTCAAATATGTTATCCGCTGCTTTCCCCGGTCTCTCTTGCTCTCTATCTGGCCTGTTTGTCTCAGGTTCTCCAAGCCCTCCTTCCTCATTGCATGTCACAGGAACTTCAGTTGTCTCTTACTGATACTCAATTTTAATTCCTCTTTTTCGTTTCCATCCTTTCTAAAACCACATCATTGCTCATATGCTCGGTCCACGATATCCGCAGCATCCTTCTGTAGAACCACATTTCAGCTTCTTCAAGTTTTTTCCTTCATCTTTGTTGATATTGTCCAACATTCGCTGCCTTATTGAAGAACTGACATCACATAGCAATCCAGTACTCGCTTCTTTGTTTCTAGCAAAATTTTCCTGTCTCTTAATACTTAACTCAGCTTCTGGAACGCGTCCTTAGTCATGATAATTCGCCTTTGGAGCTCAGTGTCGCATATTCCGCCTTTTTTTTAGAACACTTCCCAGGTATTTAAATTTTTGTACCTGTTTCATTTTAGTATTTCCCAATTGGCATTTTGGGTTGCTATTTCTGCTGATGATCATGCATTCAGTTTCCTTGCAGTTTATTTGTAGTCCTTTCTTGTCATTCTTTTCAGCTACTAGAAAGAAAAATTGTCTAGCACGATTTAGTGAACCAAATTTATTAGCAGCTGACTTAGCCAATATAGCAATATTCCAAAAGCTTTTTAGCTCAAGCAAAAGAAAAAACATTACTGTATAGAAAACCTCCAACCACCCTTTTAAAAGTCAACTTTCTTTGGTTGCTTCCCATCACGTATATATTATTTTATGCCGTTAATGCCATGTTTCTCATGTTAGAGATTATCTTTATGGATATTTCCTTTCAGTTATGTCTCTTTCTTCTGTAATATCCAGCTGGTTAATGATAGAAAGTCTGTACCATAATATTTAAGTACGTCACCGGTACTTTGTTGCGATAATTTATTTTATAGTATCGTTAAAATCGCAAGAACAGTCTTGCACTGGACCACAGATGGTAAATGAAAGAAGGGAAGATCAAGAACGACATGGAGAAGTACGGTGGAGAATGAAATGAAAGCCATGCAGCAATCTTGGGGTTCATTGACTAGTCTGGCCCAAGATAGGCAGAGGTGGAGATGCTTTGTTGCTGTTCTACACACCATTGCGTGTAACGGATGATGATGATGATGATGATCGGTAAAATAATAATAAGAATAACAAAGAAGAAGAAGATGGTGATGATAATGATCGGTAAAATAATAATAAGAATAACAAAGATGATGATGATGATGATCGGTAAAATAATAATAAGAATAACAAAGAAGAAGAAGATGGTGATGATGATGATCGGTAAAATAATAATAAGAATAACAAAGATGATGATGATGATGATCGGTAAAATAATAATAAGAATAACAAAGAAGAAGAAGATGGTGATGATGATGATCGGTAAAATAATAATAAGAATAACAAAGAAGAAGAAGATGGTGATGATGATCGGTAAAATAAGAATAAGAATAACAAAGAAGATGATGATGATGATGATGATGATGATCGGTAAAATAATAATAAGAATAATAAAGAAGAAGAAGATGGTAATGATGATGATCGGTAAAATAAGAATAAGAATAACAAAGATGATGATGATGATGATGATGATGATCGGTAAAATAATAATAAGAATAATAAAGAAGAAGAAGATGGTGATGATGATGATCGGTAAAATAATAATAAGAATAACAAAGAAGAAGAAGATGGTGATGATGATGATCGGTAAAATAATAATAAGAATAACAAAGAAGATGATGATGATGATGATGAATGATGATGATAAAATGTTGATCAAACTCCAAGCAAACCGATGACTATTAATAGTTGCCCTAAAATATGCGATTGAAATCTTGCAAGCATTTTGCCCTTTAAATTGTTGGGGTAGAATGCCTGAAACAAACAAAGCAATGGGTAAGATAAGCTGGCCTACAATCTGAGATTGAAGGGTTGCAACCCTTTCATTATTTTATTGGTACGGGTAGAATATATGGCATAATATAGCAGCTCAAGATTAAATTTAAAAAAATATATATTGTTAAAAAAGTTACGACGGAGAGATGTAAAACATCACCGGAATTAAACAATAATTTTCCGTTCTTCCAGCTTATTAAGCGGGGTATTTAAAAACAAATGATCTTTTAATCACCTCAATCAAGGCGATCAAGCCAATAAGACGAAAGAACGACTGGAAATAAAAGAGAATAAAAATAAAACGAACCGGAAAACGAATCGTAAACAGCAAATATGAGATAAACATTCACTTCTTCAAAAGACAGGAAAGAGTGTGAACTGGAAACCCAATCGTAAGTAGGAAATACGAGATAAGCCTTTTCTTCTTTTAAAAAGACAGAGAAGATGCTAAAGTGGAAACCCATTCTTAAACAGGAAATAAGAGACAAACTTTTACTTCTAATCAAAAGACAGGGAATTGTGTAAACCGGAAACCCAATCTTAAACAGGAAATGAGAGATAACCTTTTTCTTATTTTCAAAAGACAGAGAATTGTGTGAATTGGAAACCTAATCGAAAACAGGAAATCTATCTAAACTTATTTATAAATGGAACTTTGTGTGTGTATATGTATGTGTGTGTGTGTGTGTGTCCGTTACCTATAGACTCCGAAACGGCTGAACCGATTCTCTTGAAAATTTACACAGTTGTACTATATGCGAGTGTTCTTAGCTACGTTTTGTGTCGAGGTACCACCGCTAAATATTGAAAATCGATAATCGAAAAAATCGGGTTATAGAAGGAGTAGTCTGATTCTAATCAAATTTTGATACACTCATAGACAAAGACATAAGAAACGACATTCAAAAGTTTCAAGATTGCAGTGCAGAAAATCGATAATATATATATATAGTGCAGAAAATCGATAATATATATATATATAAAAGGCTATATGTTTGTGTGTGTGTCTGTTTATCTGTCTGTATGTCCTTTATGCACATCCACAATTTTTATCTGATTCTCACCAAACTTCATACAAATATTCTTTAGGCTGAGTCTGAGCTCCAGGATCATGGATTAGTTTTACAGCTTTCATTACACCCGATGAACACCGGTCTATACTGCTAGTAAGAGATAAATCTCCACTCCTGTTAAAAAACTGGGGAAAGTGTGAACTGGAAACCTTATCTTAAACAAGAAATAAGGGATTAACCTCCACTTCTATATAAAATACCAGAGAAGTGTGTGAATAGATAGTAAAATTTTTGTAGTGTGCATATTACATTAACAAATCTTTCAGAATAACTGCAAAAAAGTTCTGTCCGTTTTTTGATTAGTCATTGAATGAAGTTGAAATATATACGAAATGCGTGTAGCAATTGTTTTCAAATTCGGACAGTCGGAAGTAGGTATATAAGACGTTATAAAAAACACGTGCACCGTGCCCGACCATCAGTTATAATCCGGACAGCTGTGAGAAGAATGGAATTTAGAGATTACGTCCAGGGCTGATTGCTTTATGACTTCAAAGTGGGCTTATCAGGAGCTGCATCAAGTCGCCGCATATGTCAAGCGTTTGGGGATAGTGCTGTGGATGAACGTACTGCAAGGCGTTGGTTTCGAAAATTCAAATCGGGAGATTTGTCTCTCCATGATGAGCCTTGCAGTGGCCGACCACAGGTCTTGAATGATGGGGTCCTGAAGACGGCCATTGAAGAGGACAGTAGTCTAACGTGTGGTAGACTTACAAGACAGTTCAACGTTTCCGATGAAACAGTTAGACTTCACCTGCACCGCCTAGGTAAGGCGTACAAACTTGGTTCCGCAAACGCTGCTGGAGGTCCACAAGGGATAACGAGTGGCAGCCTGCGTATCGCTGCTTTCTCGCCACCGTACCGCATCCTTATTCAATTGAGTGCTTACCAGGGATGAAAAGTGGGTTCTGTACCAAACACCCAAGCGTTCCAGACATTGGTTGTCTCCTCAGGATGCTGTCCCTCACACCGCAAGACCGCCTATGCACCCACGCAAGATTATGCCTTGTGTCTGGTGGACAGGTCGTCAAGTGGTTCATTATGAACTGCTACCAACGGGCCAAACGGTCACTGGAGACCTATACTCGCAGCAATTGAAACGTGTGCAACAGGCATTGCGGCAGAAGGAACCAGTACTGGTGAATCGCAAAGGTGTGCTTTTCCTCCATGACAACGCCAGGCCGCATGTCGAGCGAATGGTCAGGGATACCATACAGCAACTTGTGTAGGAGACTTTGTGCCATCCACCTTATTCACATGACCTTGCGTCATCCCATTACCACCTCTTCCACTCCATGGATAATCATCTTCGTGAGAAATCCTTCACCAATGAAGCAGACTTGCGCAAAGCCCTCACGGAGTTCTTTGCGTCAACCCCGCCTCCAAGATCTACGGCAAGGGCATTGAACAGCTGGAGACACGTTGGCAGCAGGTGCTGGATGCCGATGGCCATTACTTCGATGAGTAAATATAAGTCACACATACTGTGAAGCGTTTTCTTTTTTTCCTTTCAAAACGGACAGAACTTTTTAGTCACCTTGTATTAGCTTTCTAAATAGAAGTCCTACTATTTTATCAATATCTCGGAAGGAGAGGATATTGGTACATATTTATACAAGGCTTTCCTGTGCCTCTTCTATAAATACTTTAACGGCTTCTGCTCTGATGAACTTAAATCACTGGTGCCCCTAGGAATGAATTTACACGAGCTACTAGATTAGCAACTAGGTCCCACTCATTTACAGTGAATCCGATAAAGTGTAACCGCAATTTCTACTCTAACAGCTTCTTTCCACGCACTTCCCACCTGTAGAATTCCCTTCCATATACTTGCTTCCCCGACAGCTACAAGCTCTAGGAATTTAAATGTAAGGTCAACAGACATCTCTTATCACACTAATTCGCATTCATTCTCACAAGCTCTTTTTCTATCTACTTCACCCACATCCTTGGTATCCGCATCCATCTATTACCCTCCTCCTGACATTTCTTATAACTAACCCCTCTTTCTCTTTCTATGTAACCACCTGCACAACAGTGGCAGTAGAATGCCTTGCTTGGAGTGAGATGATTTTTAAAAAAAATGTACGTTTACCCGTAGGGGAATATGTAGAAGCTGATATGATTTCAAATTCAGTAGTCTGATTTCTCATTCTCAGCTGCTATTAACCAAATAACCTCACATCTATCTCACAAAAAATAACACATTTATAAATTGGTAGGATTGAGAGAAGATGTTGGAGCAGATTTGATGGAGTTGTGGCAAACGAGCCAATGAACAAGTGAGAAGATTTTGACGTTGAAGCCTAAATATGGCGTAGATTTTCCTGCAATATTTCCTGCACAGGACAGTCGGCATTCGAAGAGAAACATTTTTATTTCGACTGACGTCATGAGAAACAATATGAAAATAATTGGTGACACAGGACTAGAGAAAACTTTCTGTAGAGAAAAACATCTTAAAACAATGGATGCTTGCAGATCTGTTCATATTTTCTAGTTCTGTGATTCCACAAACATGATTTGCTTTAATTCTCTCCGTTATAAAAAAAGACCATTGTGTATATATATATATATATATATATATATATATATATATATATATATATATATATATCATCTACGTATTTTGGAGGCCATTTGCCTTAAAATCCAACAGCCGAGCCTGTGCAGGCAGAAAGAGCAGTTCTTACGCTCTTTGCAACTACTGGTGAGTTTATGAGTGTAACCTTTTTCTTTTTTATTTTCACTCTTGTGGAATTTATATGTTTACACCCCCCTCACTTTTTAATATTCCTTAATAAATTTATTTTTAAGCGAATTCCATCTTCTCCCAGTGTTGCAAATATTCCATTCTGTTCTATCCTCTTATTTACCTATTCATGAAATTTTGCCAACGTGACCCTTGACAAGTGTTGGCCGAAAGGTTCCTCAGGTTAAATTAAAATGACGTCCTCACTCTTTAGAGCCATTAGTTACTTCTGTGGGTACAATTCCCTTTTCATATATATATATATATATATATATATATATATAACCCTCCGGCCACGCACATGATAAGATAGAGACAAGAGCAAATCATTGTCGTCTCAGTAGTTAATTCACGGTACAATCAGTTATTAAATTATGATTCCAGTTATGTATGCTTTTGTCGCATGTTTGCTCTTTAACAGAGACTATTTTTTCCGCTATAATTACGTCGTCGAGTATATATATATATATATATATATATATATATATTCCTCCGCAGACAGATTTGTTTTGCTGTTTCACAACTCATCAGTACGGTTAGACAGCCGATTGCTTTTAACCCAGGACTGAAACCCGACCAAATTGGCGTCAGTCGGCGATTCTACCTCTGAGCGCTCGGTAGAAAGAGGTAGACTTTTTAGCGTGTATATTATTATTATACACGCCCAATAGCTGAGAGTGTTCTAATGCATTGCTGAATGAACGAATAATATAGGCTAACAGATCATTTTGCTGATGTCTTTTAGATAGTAGACTTATAACCTAGTGTAGACCCTTAATCGTTCTCTAAATCTATGAACTTGTGGCAGACGTGCGTTTTTTTCTAAATAACAATTGCAGTAATTATATTTGATGTTTTAAACAAAACTTGTTAAATTTTAAAAATAAATTTTAGTGAATAGTTGTTAATTAACAATTAATTCCTTGAGAATAAACACATGTGACGATTAAAATTTGAACTGAAATGCATATTCCGTATGGGAAGATATTAACAGAGTGCATGGAGAATGTTTGTTCTAATGAGACGGCTCGTACAGTTGTTCTGTGCAGTTATTACTAGGCAAATATGCCAACGAAAATGTGTCCCAAATTAAATATCCGATTGTACGGAACCACACTGCAAACAGGTGTTTTGCCTAAGATCGAAATTGAACGATAAGAATGAAAAAAATGAAAAAGAGGAAAAAAGAAAGGAATGAAAAAAAATATGAGAAAGATGCAGAGACAAGAGAAAAAAGAAAGACAGAAAAAATGAAAAAAAGGAAAGACAAAATATGCAATTATATGTATGGGAAAATACATATATATATATATATATATATATAAAGTTGATTACGTTTGTAGTGCAATTAGATAAAGAGGTACGCAGACAGACACTCACATGCAACCCCACACCGCCACACACACAGAGGACGGTAGATTTAAACACGAACCGTGAAGCAGACTTTTACCACTGGTTCTTTTCCCTGAAGAGGATTCCAGACGAAATTAGAAGCTTTGGATAAATGAATAATGTTCCGGAGAGCAACATAATCCCAGACATTATATATAGTCATCCGCACACATATTTGTATCGAAGCTCATCAGTACGGGTAGACATCCGATTGCTTTTTACCCCGGACTGAAACCCGATCGAATAGGAGTCAGTCGGTGATTCTACCAATGAGCAGTGTTGGTATGGATGAAATAAAATTCCGATATCCAAAAATAGAACTATTCTTAAAAGAGTGCTCAAGGGTGATTAGAGAAAATAATATATATATATATATGTGTGTGTGCGTATGTGTGTGTGTGCGTGTGTATGTAACAAGGTGTCTATTGAAACAAGATTTCAGATTAAAAATAATTTTTATTACTTCATCATAAAATACAATATAATATATAACAAGTGTGGCCTTGTCAGAAAATTAGTCAAAATTTATATTGTTCCTGTGTTGAATTGAATGTTTCCTTTAAATCGGCCAAGGAAGATTTAATTAATTTTTATTAAGTTTTTTCAGCATCGTAACATTTTTTCCCTTTTGCCGTAATTAAGAACTACAAAAAATGTCCATTTTTTTGATTGCCTAAAGCGCTTTCAGCTACTTCTATAGCCATTTTAAAGGTGTTTCTGCTTGTGGCATTGTTGCTTTTCCTCATGTTTTGCATTAGTAATTTCGTTTTGTGTTGTTTTTGAAAAAGTAACATTCATTTTAAAACCTCACACCATGCGCGCGACTGGAATTCGCGTAAACATATTCCGATTTTTTTTTTAAATGTCAACACACAATTTTCACTATTGAATAGTATAAGATTGATAATAAGAGAGAAATGTTTGATATATAAGGCCTCTCGAATAGCAAGATGATTTTGACATCATTAATCATATAGAGAGGTTTATGTTTCGCTTTTGAGAGAAAAAGTAAATGACCGTGAATAGAAAATACATTACAACAATGTCCTCACGAATCTTCGAAGTCGTTATGACTGAAGTAATAGTGTTCAAGTTTCCTATAAATAATTCTATCCCTAGGAACGCTCTATCGTTATCTTGATATCGAGCACTTTATGCCAAAATTATGCTTGCCTAAGATGCCTTTCCACCAGTAAATTACTGAAAAACCGCAATTTTGGCCCTATTATAATTTAACACATTTTGTACAATAAAGACAGAAGCTGATGATGGTTTGCCTGAAATAGGCCCACACTTCCGATTTACCATGAAATAACGTTTCAGCCTTAATTTTTCTTTATATATATATATATATATATATATATATATATATATATATATATATATATAAGCATGTAACAAATTACCTTTTATGTATATATTTAAATATAGAACTATATAGGTATCCGTACCTCATCTATATAGATATATTCAAATATGCACAAATATCAATAAATTTATCTATCTCTACAAAAGTAACGTAATAAACACACATAAACATGCACATACATACACACACACAACACATATATATTTACAAAAGAATACATATATTCCTTTGTGTATGTAAGCCTCCTACATTCCCTTTACACACACATACATGTGTGCACACAAATGCAAACATACACTTATACATTTATGTTTATATATATATATTATGTATATGTATATTATATATATATATATATATATATATATATATATATATATATATATATATGTGCATAAGTTTTAAGACAAAAAATATCATGTAATGTACATACGCTCCAGTAAAGAAGGAAAGAAGTATGGAGCAAAAAATCTTAAGTCTTAAATCTTATTTATCCGTTGTGTATTTTTTTTCTGCATCAGAAATGAATCAATGCTTGTGATTGGCTCAAATATCCACCTAATTAGCATATCCCGCACCACTGGTAAAGGAGTACAAATTTTTGATCTTTTATTTTTAAGCGGGATTAAAGTCTCAAAAAAGCGAAGAGCAATTAAGATAAAAAGAAATACTATGAAATAATATCTACACTCGGATATTTCAGAAGAAGCTTCTACAAAGCAAAGTTAAGATTGACAGAAGACATCACGTGAGGACTTTTACCAAGAGCAACAACTAACATGGACGCCACATGTCATTCGAATAGAAAATAATGTCATATTAACAATTACAGACATTACTAATGATGGCGTTGGAAGACAAAAAAGTTATCAGAAACACTACTTGGTTTCAGTGAAAAACACTACTTGGATTCAGTGAAAAACGAAAGAAAGAAATAAAGATAGAAATGTTTAACGTCTCCTGCTAATACCTGCTAAATAATGGACTATTCCGTTTTGATTGCTTGAGAAGATAAAAGAAATATCAAAGATGCTACATGGTTGCAGTTAGAAAATGAAAGAAAGAAGGGAAGATATAAATATTTAACATCTGATACAGTGAAATGGAAAAAGTGTCAATCATTTCATCTCTATCTCCGTACTTCTTAATATAACGACAAAAATTCATATTTATGATTATTACTAGCAGTATAGCCCGGCGTTGCTCGGGTGTAATGAAAGCTTTAAAACTAATCCATGGTCCTGGAGCTCAGACTCTTTGAACTTTGGCACGGAAGACTAAAAAGCAAAAGTTGTTTCCAGTTAAAGCGAAACCGTAGACTGAAAGAAAAATGAATGGATGTAAGTCAAATTTTGATTTCCTGGTATCGATATCAATTTTTTTTAACTATTGTAAGAACTGCAACCTTGAAACTTCTGAATATTGTTTCTTATGTCTTTGTCTATGAGTGTATCAAATTTGATTAAAATCGGACCACTCCTTCTATAACCAGATTTTTTCGATTATCGATTTTTGATATTTATCGGGGATACCTTGACACAAACCTAGCTAATAACACTCGCAGACGCTTATAGTACAACTGTGTAAATTTTCAAGAAAATCGGTTCAGCCGTTTCGGAGTCTATAAGTAAAGGACACAAACATTTTGTTAAAGTTGTTCAGCTCAAATATTTGAGGATGCTATTGGGAATTTCTACAGATATTTCAATGTCGTAAAATTCGCCATGAGCTTCTTTTTCTATCCGCCTTGTCCTTTCAGCACGCAGGCGATCATGGCCTTCCACGTCTTCCTATCCCTGGTGGCTCTTAGCGCGCTTTCTCTTGTAACGTCTCACAGATCTCGTTCTGTCACCCACCTGTTCAGGTCCTTCAAATAAGCTATCCGCTGCTTTCCTGTTTCTCTTTTTCCCTCTATCTGGTCTGTTAGTATCAGATTCTCAAGGCCCTTCTTTCTCATTGCATGTCTCTGGAACTTCAGTTGTCTCTTTCTGATGCTCAATATTCATTTCCTTTTCGTTTCCATTCTTTCCAACACCTCGTCATTGCTCACATGCTCGGTCCACGATATCCGCAGCATCCTTCTGTAGAACCACATTTTAGATGCTTCAAGTTTTTTTTACTTCATCTTTGTTGATATTTTCCAACATTCACTGCCATATTGAAGAACTGACATCACATAGAAATCCAGTACTCTCCTGTTTGTTTCTAGTAAAAGTTTCCTGTGTCTTAATACTTTACTCAGCTTCTGGAACGCGTCCTTCACCATGTCAATTCGCCTTCGGATCTCCGGGTCGCACTTTCCGTCTTCCGTTAGAATAGCTTGCTGAATCAGTAACTTAAGAATTATTTTATTAAGGAAAATCATAAGTAATTTATTTCTTTCAGAAACGATAATAATGGCGAATTTCACATCCTAGCAACTAATCATAACTGGCATTTAAGATTGATTTTAAAGTTGTTCAAACTACTTTAGATTTTTCACGGCAATCGCAGCGTATACAGTGGATTAAACGGAAACGTTATTCTCCTCCATGACCAACCAAGGTCGAACGCAACAACAATAAACCCCCAAAAAATAACCCAAAACTAGATTGTTATATTCTAATACCACCGAATCGACAAATTCACCTGATAATTCACCAACACATTGTAAGATTATTTGCAAAAAAAAAATAAATAAATAAATTATTGCAAATAAGCTTCTGTAATGAAAACCTGATTCAAGATTTAATCGAATGACTTTGGTTAGTAAAAAGGCAGAATCCTTTAATAAAACAGGGTTAGCAAGTAAAAACTTGCATACAGCTTTCAATCTCCTGAACATGATTCTTGTAAGGTTTCATTATCATTGAATAAACGCGGGATTTAAACCCTTTCGACCTGACCAAGACTACCGCCACCTTTAAATTTGTTGTTTTTATTTTTTTTTACTTTGTTCGGCTCAGTCTTATCGACTATTACATAAAGTTTCCGATTATCAAAAAACTTTGGAAAAATTTCAACATTTAAAGAATTTTAGGTAGTGGGCTTAGTTTTTCATGCAACGTTATAGTAAATTGAACCTCCATTTTGGTCCACTCGCGTTGGGGTCGCTTTGTTTTGATTTTTTGGGGACGTGTTGTTGCTCATGGTTTTGTCTTTTTAAAGTTTTCTTCAGTTCTTACGATGACATCTTCCTCGGAAACTCCAAGAATGGCTTTATTCAAAAATTTCGCAAAGGATTCAGTTGTTGAATATGTGCAAGCAAAAAAGTTAATTGCACAGGATCGATTTACCATAACGTTGTATGAAAAACTGAGCACCCCACTAAAATTGTTTGAAGGTTGAAATTTTCACAAAGTTTTTTGTCGGTCAAAAAGTTTAGGGTTTAATCGATAAGATTGCACTGAAAAAAGTAAAAAAAAAATTGATAATCAATAAATTTACAGGTGGTGGTAATGTCGTACCGGCGAGTGATTCCAAAATGGAGGATCGATTTACTATAACGTTTTATGAAAAACTGAGCCCCTCCTAAAATTGTTTAAATATTGAAATTTTTCCATTTTTTTTTTTTTTTTTGGTTTTTGTCCGTCGGAAAATTTAGGGTGTAATTGGTAAGAATTGGTAAGATAGCATTGAAAAAAGTAAGAAAAAAAAACAGCAAATTTAAAGGTGGTAGTAGTCTCCTTCATGTCCGCCCCCTTCTCAATTAAGTTCATTGTATTGTAAATCTACTGATCCTTGGTCACACATAATTATATCCAGTCATAATTTGTTCTACACAAAATTAGAATCCTTGAATTGTACGTCTAAAGATCTTCGGTCATCCAGTGATGATAAATGGTTGTACTCACAATTATGATCTTATATTGTATGTATACAGCGCTTCGGTCACGCCTAATTACATTTAGTCATGTTGAATTGTTGAACAAGCATTTAGGTTCTTTATTTTGCACGTCGACAAGAATTACATCCAATAAAGGTCAATCGTTGTATTCACAATTAGGATCATTGTATTGTATCTCAACAGGCCCTCAATCAACCTGAATTATATCCAGTTATGATAAATATTTGTAGTCACAATTGTACTCAATCTTGCATCGTCCGTCGACTTGACCTTGGTCACACTGGATTTTATCTAATCCTGATAAATGATAGTACTAAAAACTTCGATCCTTTTATCATTCAACTACATCTGCATAGGGCAGCAACTTTTTGTTGCTGTAACAAACTGTTTTTATGTTGCAGGATTGTTAACCCTGCACCCAAATCCCAAACCTGGAGGACCGGTGGGCCATTCTTGGTCCTTACGTTTACAGCACCTGGTATTCTCAAATGGTCACCAATTTAAGTACTGACCAGGTACAATGTTGCTTAAGTTCGGTGATCGGATGAGAACCGGTGTATTCAACCACGATATAGCCGTAGACACCATTCAGCTACGTCAGTGGTTAAATATATTCATAAGTCCGACTCTAAGTGAATATCAGCTTTTAAGCTTCCCCAATAATTCAGTTGTAAAGCAATTTTCAAAGGTATATATGCCAGTTTCAGATGCGCTTTCCGATTTAGTGCAGCACTATTTGAACAAAATATGGTACGCTGAAGATACAGCGCTGATTGCAGACACGGAAAGGAAACCACAAGACCTCCTACAGAAGGTAGCTGAAGAGAGTGACAAAAAAGGACTACAAATAAACTGCAAGAAAACCGAAAGCATGGTCATCAGCAAAAAGAGTAGCCCAAAATGCCAAATAAAGGTGAGTGATATTAAAATCAACCAGGTACAAAAATTTAAATACCTGAGAAATGTTCTAACTGAAGACGTAAAGTGCAACACAGAGATCCGAAGGCGAATTGGCATGGCGAAGGATACATTGAAAAGCTGAGTAAAGTATTAAGACACAGGAAATTTTCACTAGAAACGAAGAAGACAGTGCTAAATTGCTATGTGATGTCAGTTCTTCAATATGGTTGTGAATGTTGAACATTATCAACAAAGATGAAGTAAAAAAAAATTGAAGCAGCTGAAATGTGGTTCTACAGAAAGATGCTGCGGATATCATGGACCAAGCATGTGAGCAATGATGAGGTTTTGGAAATGTTGGAAACGAAAAGGAAATTAATATTCAGTATCAGGAAGTGACAACTGAAGTACCTGGGACATGAAATGAGGAAGTAGTGCTTGGGGAATCTGATACTAACAGGCCATATAAAGGAAAAAGAGACTATTTGAAGGGCCTGAGCGGGTGGATGACAGAACAGGGCTGCGAGGTGTTACAGGAGAAAACGTGCTAAAAGTCGCCAGGGAAAGGGAGACGTGAAAGACCAAAATCGCCTAAGTTCTGAAAGAACAAGACACACAGAAGAAGACTTCATGCCTTCTATTAAAACCCTTCCAAGATATCTAAATCTTTGTATTAAATCTCCGACTAGCAGTATAGCCCGACGTTGCTCGAGTGTAATGAAAGCTTTAAAACTAATTCGTGGTCCTTCAGCTCAGACTCTTTGGACGTTGGCACGAAAGACTAAAAAGCAATAGTTGTTTCCAGTTAAAGCGAAACCGTAGAATGAAAGAAAAATGAATGGATGTAAGTCAAATTTTGATTTCCCGGTATCAATATCAAATAAACTTTTACGCCGTAAACTGAATTTTGAAGGCTAAATAAGTCCTCTGAGTAAATGGTATCATAGCTGAGACTAAGAACTACAATTATACCTACTTAGAGCCAAACCCGAAGCAAAAACTAAAATAAAAGGACTAAAAAAATACAGCCATACAGGCAGATAAACAGACACACACACACACACTTACATATTGCCTTATATATATATATATATATATATATATATATATATATATATATTATCGATTTTCTGCACTATTGTAAGAACTGCAACCTTGAAACTTCTTAAATTCGTTTCTAATGTCTTTGTATATGAGTGTATCAAATTTGATTACTCCTTCTATAACCCGATTTTTTCGATTTTCGATATTTATCGGGGGTACCTCGCCACAAAACCTAGCTAAGAACACTCACAGTTGCTTATAGTACAACTGTGTAAATTTGCAAGAAAATCGGTTCAGCCGTTTCGGAGTCTATATGTAACGGACACACACAGACACACACACAGACAAAGTTCCATTTATAAATAAGTTTAGATTTGATTTGTCATTTGTATCTTTTTGCTGACAACAGTGCATTCTGTCGTCTTGCAATTGATTTTTAACCCTTTCTTGTTTCTTTAGCTTATGCAGTCAGTCAGTCACGCTTAGGAGATCATGTCTCGAAAGAGACATGACTGACTGGGCAAAAGAATTTCCCACAGTAGGTTGCAATTTCTTACTACGATAGACTAGTTGCAAATTGAACCTAATCTGTCCTGCTATTTAACCCATAGCTGGACGAAAACGAGATGTGTTAATACCCTTTCTATGGGGTATTTTATCGTAACTGAAAGCAACAACTTCAACTGGAATTCGAACTCGGCTATCTGAGTTCGCGTTACTAGCCGATATCCACTGCACTACGACGCACATCTGTAACTACCTAATGCAGTACCAAGCCTGAAAAAGTGGCAAGGATGTGTAATGTTATAGGACCCAATAAATACCTGCCACGTGTCTTATTTTTTAAAATATTTAGCGTGAGAGGTCGCTGTTTGATGTCACATCAAAAACCAGAATTTTTATTATACTCTAGGTGTGCAGACAGCTTAAAGCTTAAGAAATTATTTGCCATCATTTCGTTGCTGTGTTAGGTTAATGCAGCTGAGTTTTGAAAATGAAAGAGGGTGAGAGGTTACAGTAAAAATAGGAATCATCTTTTTGAACAAAATCACTATCAGAAAAAGAAAATTAAAATAAAATGTGGATCTTTAAAAAATTCGTCTTTTATCCAGGAATCCATCTTTCGAAATTAAAAACAATATTTTCCTCTCTGCTTCAAGAAGAAAAAAAACGTATAAACGCTGCTCTGAAGAAAAAAATGATAGAATCACATAAAAAAATCTTCATGAAATATAATATTAAATTTAAAAGAAAACGAAAACAACAAAGTTAAATTGACTTTCAATAATTCTTCCCTGATTTTGATCAGTTTTAAAAAGAAATATTAGTTTATTCTAGAGAAGATAAAAATAATGAAAAAATGCATAAAACTGCACCCGATATAAACAACAACTGCCAGCATCAACGCCAATTCGTCTGCATTTAACTACAACCAGTGACACCACCACCACCACCGCAGCAGCCAAAGCAATAGCAGTAACATTAACATTAGTAGTTATAGCATTAGATAAAAGCGAAGGGATTTTAGCTTAGCTTCATTTTAGTTTACTACATTTAGAAATTTACTACAAAATAACTGCAAAAAACCGAATGCATGATCATCAGCAAAAAGAGCAGCCCAAAATGCCAAATACAGACGGGAGATACTAAAACCAAGCAGGTACAAAAATTGGAAAGGGTTCTAAAAGCAGCCTCAACATATTTCAGAAAAACCTAAGAGTAATCAATAATCTCTACTGGCAGAAAACTGCCTTGCATACGACAGGTAACGAATTCAGCAGATATACAAAGATAGAAAGGGGCGTAAGACAAGAATGTGCCTTTTCACCGGATCTATTTAACTTGTACAGCGAGAATATTTTGAGGGCCCTAGATGTCCATTGCACTACAACGTACGTCTCCAGTAATGAACTTATTTGAGTTGAACGAGCGAATCTTTTGGTATGATGGTAGGAGATATATTAGAAGAACGATAGGCAAAGAATACCGTTTGTACTGTTTAAGAGCAATAGATATGGTCGAAATAACAGTACTGTGGTTCGGAAACAGTGTTGAATTTTCTTTGAAGAAAGTTAAATTGCGTCCGGCTATAATTAAAAATCTCTATTGACGGCAAACTGCCTGCATACGGACAGGTAACGAATTCAGCAGATATACAAAGATAGAAAAGGGCGTAAGACAAATGAGTCTTTTCATGGGATCTGTTTAACTTGTACAGCGAGACTATTAGAGAACCCTAGATGTTATGCCAAGATTCGTCATCGGAGGCCACAATTTGAACAACATAAGGTACGCAGATGATACAGCGCTAATTGTATACACGGGAAGGAAACTACAAGACCTCCTACAAAAGATATCTCAAGAGAGTGACAAAAAACGACTACAAATAAACTGTATGAAAAACGAATGCATAGACATCAGCTAAAAAAGCAGCTCAAAATGCCAAATACATGCGGGGAATACTAAAATCAAGCAGTTAAAAAATTTAAATAACTGGGGAGTGTTCTAACAAAAGAATTAGCATGGCAAAGGACACGTTCCAGAAGCTGAGTAGAGTTTTAAGAGACAGGACAATTTCGCTAAAAAACAAAGAAAAGATGACTGGATTTGATGTCAGTTCTTCAATATGGCAGCGAATGCTGGACAATCTCATCGAAGATAAAGAAAGAACTTGAATCAACTGAAATGTGGTTCCACAGAAGGATGCTGCGTATATCACGGATCGACCATGTGAGCAATGATAAAATTTTGGAAAGGATAGAAACGAAAAGGAAATTGATACTTAGCATCAAGAAGAGACTGCGAAAATTTCTGGGATATGCAATGAGGAAGGAGAGCTCGGAGAACCTGATACTAACAGGCCAGACAGAGGGAAAAAGAGACAGGAGAAAGCAACGGTTAACATATTTGAAGGGCCTGAGCAGGTGGATGACAGAACCTGGGTTGCGTGGTTTAACAGGAGAAAGAGTTCTAAGAGCCACCAGGGATAAGGGATATGTGGAAAGCTATGATCGCCTACGTCCTGAAAGGACAAGGCCCAGAGAAGAAGAAAAGAATTGTTAACTTTAAACTAGCAGAGAATTCTATCGAAGAAGTCGGAAATGTCAGTCTAAAAATAATTGTGAGACTAGCCGTTTCTTTAAAAAGAAACATTCAACATTTATTGACCAAACAGTTAGCATTGCTCTAGATTGAATGTATTCGTAAACCAATTTTCAGGAAGATAGGCTTCTCGGATCCACCGTTATCGCTCTATCCAGTATCGATCGGATTTTTGTTTCCAAACATTTTGTTTTAGGAAACGTGGTAAAGATAGCGTTGAGGCAAGATGACGTAATCGATAGCGGCTCGGATGGAGAAATAGGAGGGCAGAGTTCGAATTTCTTACGTTCACTTACACGATAATATCTTCAGGGGAGGTACGAATTTCGTCCCCAGCTGTGGATAAATATCAGAACAGACTGGTACTTTTAACATTAGTTTTTTTTAATAATAATTTACTACCACTGTTTTGCAGGGGGTTACACAGAAGGAAAGTTATGAGAAAGAGTGACAGGTTATAGGGGTGTCAGGAAGTGGGTAAGAGAAGGATGAATGTAGCCATAAATAAGGGATCAGTTTATATATAGATTGTGATGTAGAATTGATCACCCATTTTATATCCACATTATGATAGTATAGAATTTTTTAAAAATCATATCACCCCAAGCAAGGCATTTTACTGCCATTGTTTTGCAGGGGGTTACATAGGAGGAAAGTTATGAGAAAGAGTGACAGGTTATAGGGGGTGTCAGAAAGTGTGTAATAAAATGATGAGAATACTGATGAGAATGGAGTGGACGGAGAAAGGAGCATGAAAGAGAGGATGCAAGTCAGTGAGATAGGAGATGACTTTTGACTTTACATTTAAATTCTTGGAGATTGTAGCTGTCGTGGAAGCGACTAAATTGAAGGAAATTCCACAGGCGGGAAGTGCGAAAAAAGAAGCTGCGAAGTAGAATTTGTATTTACAAATTATTAGTTTCACAGTAAAATAGTTGGACCTAGTTGCTAATTTTGTTGCTCGAGTAAATTCATATGTGGGGGGAGGTAACAGTGAGCTAAGTTCATCTGAGTAGCAGCCATGAAAGTATTTGTAGAAGAGACACAGGGAAGCTACATTGCGCCGTGAGAAAGTGACTGTATCTGAGCTGCCAAATCGGGATCAATCACATTACAGATTTGGATTTTGTGAAGAACAACTAGTTTGATAGTAGGAACACCCGACCAGATATGGCAGTAGTATTCAATGCACGAGCGGATGGTAGATTTATATATGGTAGATTGTTTCAGTCGGGAAAAACTTCCTAGCCCTACACAGAGAACCGATTTTCTCAGCAGCGGATTTAGCTATGTATTCTATATAGCCATTTCACTTAACGTCTGTTGTGAGAGTTAACCCGAGAGTTAACTAGTTGGCAACTAGTCTAGGAGGAGAAGAACTCTGAATTCAAATCAGACAAGAGACGGTTGTGTTCCCGTATTTACTAGCCTTCCCACGCAAGGCCAGATGTGACACATGGTCATTTTATAGTGGGTATTCCCGGCCATATAGCCGGGCCAAAAAATCTCTGTCTATTTTTCCCCAGTCGTGGTTCTACCCTTCGGCGGAACCACGACGGTTGTGTTCCTTCAGGCTATCATGTCCAGGAAAAACCACTATACGTATGGCAACTCAAGGACCCTAATGGGTTACGGGACTCGTGATCATGGCGTGAATAAGGATTGCAACAGTATGTTCTCTTTGAGTTACAATTGATGCGGTATACTCTTTTCCTGTTAACAAAGGATTGTTGTCAGACAGAAAGGGATATTCGTAAACCTTCTCAACACCGATGTCCATTTCAGTTTCATTTAAGTTGTGTGTGGATGTATATATGCGCGTGTTTTGCAAGTATCAGATTCTCTAAGCCTTCTTTCCTTATTACGTGTCCCATAAACTTCAGCTGTCTCTGCCTGATGCTAAGTTTAAGTTTCATTTCCATTTGCATACTCCTCCAAAATTTATGTTCGGTCCTAGTATCCTCAGCATCCTTCTGTAGAACTATACTTTTATTGTTTCGACTCTCTCCGTCATTCCTGAGAAGATCGTCCAGCATTCACTGCCATATTTTTTTTTAATCATTTCACCCCAAGCAAGGCATTCCACTGCCACTATTGCGCATGGGACTACATAGGGGAAGGTAAAGAGAAGGAGTGGTTAGACATAGGGAATGTCAGGAGGAAGGTGACAGATGAGTAAGGATACCGAGGATGAGGGTTGGGCAGATGGGAAGAGTGTTTGATAAGAGGACAGTTACCACATAACAGTCCAGTACTATTTTGTCTGCTTCTAACGAAATTTTCCTGTCGCTCAATACTCTACTCGGCTTTCAGAATACGTCCTTGGTCAGGACAAAGCGTCTTCAGATCTCAGTGTCACACTTTCCATCCTCTGTCAGAACGTATCTTATGTAAATTTCTGTACCTCCTTGATTTTCGTATCACCGACCTGTAGTTGGCTTTTTGGGCTTCTCTGTGTACGTTGTATTGCAGTGGATATGGGCTCAGAACGAGAAATCGGGGTGCCAAGTTCGAATTCCTTGCATTCACTTACGCGCAAATACCTTTGGGTAAGATATTAATCCGTTTTTTCCTCCAGCTATGGGTTAAATAACAGAACAGATTGGGTTCTATAGCCTTGGCTGCAACGAGTCAACCGGAGAAAGTAATGTCAACCTACTGCGGGATAATATTCTGCCCAGTTAGCCATGTCACTTTCGAGACATGATCACCCAAGTGTGTATCACTTATGGCACCTAACTGACTGACTACTGATCACTATGCATTCAGTTTTCTTGTAATTTTTGTTTAGTCTTTATTTTCGCTTTCTTTAGATACCTACTGTAGGAGGTCCTATTCGTGTCTGCTATCGTCACTGTATCACCTGCGTATATTATACTGTTAAGATTGTGCCCGCCAATGACGAATTCTGGCAGGATTTTTCGTTCTCTCAAAATTGGTTCGTTTTGCAGAAATATTAAAAAGTAGAAGAAAACCTCTTGATATTTTAAATTTATAATACATGAAGTAAAATAATTTAAATATTAATTTCGTTATAAAAAGTTTAACGATATTATTGAATAACTTTTTAAACATCAAATTATGTCACTTAAAATCTTACAAAATCTATTTGGATTTCACTTAGCTTGATAAATATTTATGAAAATTTCTTAAATTTAAAAATTAAATAAAATAACATTTTTACTTTTGAAATACTTGTTGCAAAATGAAATCCTTGCATTTGCTTTGATAAAATCTATCAGGGAACGAAACACCTTAGCTAAGTTTTCGTTATTTATTTATATCTATGCATGCACACACACACACACAGACCTATATGCATATATGTACCTATATATACACCAAGAAAACAACAAAAACAAACTACAGATTCCCGAGGCAATATTCATTAAAACACTTAATCCGTCAATTAATAGAATCAGCTATGAATGCTGTAGTAATGTTCTAAAATGTTCGTAAAAAGAACAGTTTTTTCATGCTTTAACATGTACATGACCATGACATTACAACATATAAAAAATTCTATTTTGGATAATTTTCCCGTTCTAATGAACGCTAGCAATTTGTCAACCGTAATATTTGAAGCAGAAAAAAATTTACAGAAATTTTCAGGAACAGTTTTGCGGTTATATTTTGTTATCATAACTCACACTCCTGAAGATGATCTCGGGAAGTGGTTGAAAGTACTTCGGTCGGGTTTCAATCCTGGGTTAAAAGGCAATCGGAGTCTAACCGTACTGATGAGCTGTGATACAGCGAAAAAGATCTGTCTGCGGATGACATATATATATATATATATATATATATATATATATATATATATATATATATATATATGCGGATGACAATATATATATATAGATATATATATATAAGTTAGATTTACAACAACTACAATAATATAAAGTCTTACATTACACATGTCTGACCATTCCTCAATTTCTAGATATCTACAACAACATTTCTGTCTATATTCACAATATAAAAAGTAATGGTCGATAACGCAACTATCACACCAAGAAAACAACAAATCCAAACTACGGATCCCCGAGGTAATATTCATTAGAAAACTTAAGCCGTCAATTGATAGAATAAGCTACGAAAACTATAGTAGTGTTCTAAAATGTTTATAAAAAGAAGTTTTTAATTGCTTTAATACGTGTATGATCGTAGCATTTCAAAATCCATAATGGATAATTTTAATATTCAAATGAGCCCCACACATTAACCATTGCATTCGAAGAAAAATTTACAGCAATTTTTAACATCAGAATTTGCAGTGATTTTTTGTTACCACAACTTGCACCCCTGAAAATGACTTCGGAAGGAGATTGAAGGTCGTTGGGAACATCGAGAAGTGGGTAATAAAATCCACTGTAACAGTTACAGCGCATTTCTTACATCTTTCAGTTATAATACACGAAACATTATCCGTGAAAATGAACGAATTTCATTAAAAATATGCAGACATAATTGTTGCGGATCTTTGCCAATTTGTTCTGGAGTTGTGGCGAAACTTCACTGCAAAGTGTAGTGACCGGTATGTGCCGGAAGTAAGACACGGAACACAAGAGGTAGGTGCAAAACAGTGTATTAGTATAACAAGGAAAAAGATATTCAAAGGAAGTGTTAATAATAAGTAACTAGAACTAAATAAGCCCAAAATGTATTATTGCGCTGCATATTGCCTGAATAGTAGCTGTCGTCTACTACCGTACTAGCTACACTTTAACTGCTGTCAACTGCTTTCGACTAACTGCCTCCTGTCGACTGCTCACCGAAAAACACACAGGTAATCATATATGACAAGAGGACGAGTCCATTCCTCGTAGGACGGCACCATAACAATAGTGTTTGCCTTTTTTTAAAAATTTCAAGTCTCATAGAACATTTCCTGCCTAACTACATAAATAACTGACAGTGTTTGGCAGACTGGCTTTCTGTGTAACTACATTGTTTTGAACAAGCAACCTTCCAGATTCTTTGATATAAACTCATCTCTCAAAGCTCTATCCAAAGTCTTACTCATTTTCAGATCTTCATTAATTATTTTCCTGGCGTAATGTTACCAAGCGGACATCTACGCATATGACAACACTATTTATTACCGTCTTAATAAGAAATCTGCTATGGATGACGAAGTAAACCTGACTGCTGCCTTTAAAAGTTACCAATCAGATATCTTTATATATATATATATTAAAAAAGGATTAATTCAAAGATGTTGAATGGCCATTTCGATATCAACATATATATATATATATATATATATATATATACTAACAAGATAGCAAGATCGCCTAGACCTACCGCGGTTTCGCACAACTGCTCGTCAGGGCCGTTGTGCGAAAACCGCGGTAGGTCTAGGCGATCTTGCTATCTTGTTGTTAGTGTGTTTGCTCTGCGTTACTGCCTTCTAGTTAAATACTTTTCGGTTGTGTGTATCGAGCACTTTTCTTTTCTGGTTGTTTGTTCCGTTAGAGGGTTTTTTTTCTTTTTACTTGGAGGAACCGTATGTATTGTCGGTCCCACGCGGTTTTCTTTTTTTCCCCCTCTTTGCCCAAAGCTTTATAGCCGAGGACAATAACGGATTTAGATTCTGCTGGTCATTCATGGTCTTAGAAAGTCCCTTCTATAAAATTTTGAGATTAGAATACACGCAGAGTCGGTTTAATAATTATTATTATTATTATTATTATTATTATTATATATATATATATATATATATATATATATATATATATATATATATATTTAATCGTATCACCCCGAGCAAGGCAGTAATGCCACTGATGTGCAGGGGGCTACGTAATAGTGAAAAGATTCGAAAAGAGAAAGCCGGAAACCACATCTTAAACAGGGAACAAGGGATGAGCCTCTTCACCTGTTCAATAGATGTGGGTGGAGTGTGAACCGGGCGATATATATATATATATATTATATGTATTTACAAATTATTAGTTTCACAGTAAAATAGTTGGACCTAGTTGCTAATTTTGTTGCTCGAGTAAATTCATATGTGGGGGGAGGTAACAGTGATCTAAGTTCATCTGAGTAGCAGCCATGAAAGTATTTGTAGAAGAGACACAGGGAAGCCACATTATTATTATTATTATTATTATTATTATTATTATTATCATTATTATTATTATTATTATTATTATTATTATTATTATTATTTATTGATTGTTTAATTTCTTAGTTTTTGGTCATAATAAAATTAGCCCCGTGCATATTTGTATTAAAATGTGTTCAATACAATTATATTGAAGAACTTTTGAATTTTTTCTCTTTGTAAATGAGTTATTACGCGACCCAGGTTTCTACCATGAGTGGTGTCTTCAGGAATTTGCAAAGCGCCTGAAGACACCACTGTTACAAATGGAAAATATATATATATATTAAAACTAACCGTTTCCATAGAGGAAATTATCGTCGTTCTTTGACCAAATATTTAGTTTGATACTTTTTATAAAATTTCTTAGAACTGTTTTTTTTTTTCCTCGAAAATAAAGTTAACAGTTTGATGATCTCCTTATTTCTCTTGTTTTTCACATATTTTATAAACCTGTAGATATAAATGACCTTCCGTTTGATATCGGGTGTGATGAAACTTGAACACCCGAAAGTGTTCCAAAATCCTAAACCGTGAGGAAATAGTCTGGGGTACATTTTCCAAGGTAACTTAGAAAAAAGAAGAAAACAAAACAAGCAAAAAAAAAACAAAACAACACAAATAAAAATAGACGTTCTGTCTCATTTCTCCATATTCAATACTGCTGGGTGTCCGTGGGACATATTTTTTACAGGGTAGAGTTGCTCGTTCTACGCCAAAATGGCTTGAATTAATTGTTGTTTTTTTTCCTATTAGTCTGGCTACCATCCAAACTCAGTAAGCTTAGTATAACCATATATATATATATATATATATATATATATATATATATGTTTGTGTGTGTGTGTGTACAAACACATCTATATGTATATATTTGTATATATACATGCATATATATAAACATACATATGCCTATATTTAAACATATGTGTATAAATATATATATATATATGTACGTGTATGTGTGTGCATGTGTGCGTGTGTGTCTGTGTATGTGTGTGTGTGTGTGTGTGAGTATGCATATTTCGATCAATATATCAATAAGTTAATGCTGAAAAAGAATTCATGGAAAAATACCTTTGTCAAGGCACTTAATTCATTAGTAAGTAACGGATCTGTGAATGTTATCCAGCGAAAATCTAACGTAATAAGTTCGCGTATGGTTCCGATTAGAAAGAAAGAAAGAAAGAAAGAAAGAAAGAAAGAAAGAAAGAAAGAAAGAAAGAAAGAAAGAAAGAAAGAAAGAAAATAATATTAGATTGGTAACTATATATGTGCGTTGTGGTGCAGTGGATATCGGCTTGGAAGGAGAAATCGGGGAGCCAAGTTCGAATTCCAGTTGAATTTATTGCATTCACTTACGCGCAAATACCCTTGGGAAAAGTATTAATCCGTCTTTTTCCTCTAGTTATGAGTTGCTTAACAGGACAGATCGTGTTCTATAGCCTTGGACAGCAACCAGCCTACCGCAGAAATTAATGGCAACCTACTGCGGGATAATCTTTTGCCCAGTCACTCATGTCTCTTTCGAGACATGATCGCTCAAAGCGTGTATCATGTATGGATCTTAACTGACTGACTGAATATAATAGCTGAAAACATGATTAAGGCTTCTACTGAGCATAAAGTGGGGGATAAGTTTTATATTGTTTTGAAGTAATAAACTGATCCCCCCACTAATTACTACTTAATAATATAATACATTTCCCCACTCAACCTATGAGTCAAATAATAGGACAGATTGAGTTCTATAGCCTTGGTTGGCGACCAGTCTACCGCAGAAAGCAATGGCACACTACTGCTGGATAATCTTCTGCCCAGTCAGTCATGTCTCTTTTGAGACATGATCGCCCAAAGCATGTATCTCGTATACGACTTAACTGACTAACTGAACTATATATATATATATATATAGCATATTATTATTATTATTATTATTATTATTATTATTATTATTATTATGTTGCCATAGCACATAGACGTAATCAATGAAAATCCACTTCCTGAAGTATGGTGTCAACAAAATTCCTAGATAACTTCTATCATTTTAGTAGACTGAAAATTTCGTGTTCATAGATGTAAGTAAATTGAGGTCGTCAAAAGAATACATTAGCGTTTCTATTCCCTGTCGGGCAATAACTAGAAATTCATAATGAACAGACAATTAAATCTAAATTAATATGAAAAATATGATTAACTCTGGAAATGGGAATTTTCTTCTGTCTCTACAAAACAAATTCCTGATCGATGGAATAATGAGGCCATTAATAACCAATCTGGATTACGACGAATTCAACATGGAGATATTCTTTAGCAAAAAAAAAAAAAAAATATTCAACGCTCTTGCATTTTGCCTTTTTTTACAATAAAGACGTAAACACTTTGTTCCAGGAAGGACGGTTTTTTAAACAGAAATTTATATTAGAAATCTAAGTATTTTTTTGTCTTGTTTGGTTTCTAATATAGAATTATTTAATGGAAATATTATTTTATAGAATTATTTAATGGAAATATTATTTTATAGAATTATTTAATGGAAGATAAATAAAAAACTATTCCCGTGTTATGAGCGTCACGGGATATGTTAAGTAGATATTCAACTTCCGGTTCATTTGCAATGATGATTTTAAAAGTTTTGTCAGTCAGCTAAGTGCCATATGTGACAGACGCTTTAGGCGATCATGTCTCGAAAGAATGAGCAGAATATTTTCCAGCTGTAGTTTGCCTTTATTTCTGCGGTAGAATAATTACAAACCAAGGCCTTACAAACCAATCCGTTATGCTATTTAACCCATAGCTGGGGAGAAGTGATGGATTCATACCTTTTTCCACTGTTATGGTTATTTGCGCGTAAATGAATGCGACGAACTCAACTAAAATTCGAACACGACTCTCCAATTTCTCGTTCCGAGTCGATATCCACTGTACCCCAGTGTACGTCTATTTAAGGTCTGTACCTTTAAAAACTACAGACCTTAAAAACAATTATATATAAAAAGATCTGTCGTAATTTATATTACGATTGTTCCCCAGTCGTCACAAATGACGTAAAAATATTTGTAAGATTATATATATATATATATATATATATATATATATATATATAAAGAGTTTTGTGTGCATAAAAGGGTCTTTATTATAATAGAGAGTATCCCTGTGCCTCTTCTGCGAGTACTTTCATGGCTTCTGCTCCGATGAACTCAGAGCACTGGTGCCGCCTAAGCACGAATTTACACGAGATACTAGATTAGCAACTAGGTCCCACCCTTTTACAGTTAAACAGATAAGATATAACCGTAAATTCTACTCCAACAGCTTCTTTTCTCGCGCTTCTCGCCTGTGGAACTCCCTTCCACAAGTCTGCTTTCCCGACAGCTACAATCTCCAGCTGTTTAAATGTAGGGTCAATAGACACCTCCTATCACACTAACTCCCAATTATTCTCAGAACACTCTCATTTACCCAACCCTCATTCTCGGTATCCTCACCCGCCTATCACCCACCCTCTGACATTTCCTATATTTAACCATTCTCGCTATCCTTACCCGCCTATCACCCACCCTCTGACATTTCCTATATTTAATCATCCTTTCTCCACTCTATGTAGCCCCCTGCGCAGTAGTGACAGTGACATGCCTTGCTCGGGGTGAAGCGCTTATAATATATATATATATATATTCTTCACTACTCGACGACATAATTATTGCCAAAAAATAAAATAATAATGCAATGTTAAAAAGTAAACATCCGACAAGAGCTTTCATAACTGGTAGTAAAGTTTAATAACTGGTAGTAAAGAGAATTAACCGAGCCGACCCTCCCTCCCTATTCTCTCTCTCTCTCTCTCCACGACCGTGACAGGAGAGGAATACACACTCACACACACACACACACACACACACACATATATATATATATAGGGGTGTACACTACAATTCGGGAAAACATATACTGAAAGAAAAATTGTGTTTATTCAGAATGGCAAGTATTTACATGACAAATTCTTTATAACATTGTTGTCTAATCTTTCCACTACCATAATATTCAATCCAGCCCCCTCCACCTTCAAGCCACCACACGAGGCCAAAACCTCCTATAGGCATTGGTCAACTGCTCCCTGGAGAAGTTGGCCACAGCCTCGATGATAGCAGTCCTCAGGCAGTCGACAGTATTGTGTGCACGTTTGTTTGAATGTCTCTCAAGTACGCCGCATAGGTAATAGTTGCAGGAATGTCTTTCAAGTACGCCCCATAGGTAATAGTTGGTCTGCGCTACTATGGGTGGGGGCAGAACTCTTTTGACCAGAACATGTACAGATTCTCGTCACACCAAGCCTGGACCAAATTGGACGCATGGGCAGGAACTCCGTCCTGTTGGAAGAGCTATGACTTCCCTGCAGATACCTGAACAATCTATAGCTTCACAACAGTCTTCATGACATTCGTCGGATCTTCATCGATAAGGACCTGAAGCTGCTCCAGCAAATCCTTGTTCCTCTTGCGAACCTCAGATCGGTCCTGTGTTTTTCTCGGAGGAGTCAGAGACTCATCCCCATCCTCATCAGATTATTTGACGGTCTCGGCAATATCATACACAGTCGATTTTTGGAAATTAAAAAACTCAACAATCTCTTTGGGTGTGCGGCCACAACGTAGGGCCACAATAATTGCAGTACGGCGCTCGAGTTTCCTGGACATTTTGATTAATTTGTTCTTAATTCATCAGATTGTTGTCACACAAATCTGAAAAAAGAAAACAAAATGATATATTTTTATATGGTTGTCAATTTATGCCAAATTAAACTTAGTCCGAATTGTAGCGCACGCCCCTGTATATATATATATATATATATATATATATATATATATATATATATATATATAAGCTAATATTTTCCCTCAGAAATATGATAAAGAAAAGTATATTTTGCAATTTCTACCGGACCTTGGAATAAATAAATTTTATAATCCTAAATATTTCTTCTCTAGGCTCCCCGTCTAATCCCAGGCAGCTACCTCTAAACATTTCTGGGAACAAAAAGATGAAGGACTTTGCCCATAGAGTGAATGGAAGAGAGTTGGTCAATCAAAAACTCGTAGCTTTAGAAATAGATGTAAACTATGCTTAGATGAAAAAATAAAATAATTTCATTTTGTGGTAAATACCAGCTTTTAAACCAATGGAATAAAGTAATTTTTAAATGTCGTCGCAAAAATAAATTTAAATTATCTTATTTGTAAAATTAATATATATATATATATAATCCATAGCTAAATCTGTTGCTAAGTAAGGCGATTCTCTCTGTAGGGCCAGAAAGTTTTTCCCATCTGAAACAATCATGCACATATAAAAATCTACCATCCGCCCGTGCATTGAATATTGCTGCCACACATGGCCAGGACCTCCTGCTATCCAACTATGGGGAACTTAACAAAATACAACGGAGAATCTGTAATGCGATCGTTCCCTACTTGGCAGCTCAGATACAGTCTCTTCCTTACCAGCGCAATGTTGCTTCTCTGTGTCTCTTCTATAAATACTTTCACGGCTTCTGCTCCGATGAACTTAGCTCACTGGTGCCCACCATATATGAATTTCCTCGAGCCACAAGATTAGCAACAAGGTCCAACCATTTTACTGTGAAACCAATAAATTATAAACGCAAATTCTACATCATCAGCTTCTTTTCTCGCACTTCCCGCCTGTGGAATTCCTTTCCGTTTACTTGCTTTCCAGATAGCTACAATCTCTAAGAATTTAAATGTAAAGTCAATAGTCATCTCCTTTGTCACTAACCTGAATCCTCTCTCACATGCTACTTTCTCCGTCCACTCCACTCTCGTCAGTATTCTTATCCTTCAATTACCCACTTCCTGACACCCCCTATATCCTGTCACTCTTTCTCATAACTTTCCTCCTATGTAACCCCCTGCAAAACAGTGGCAGTAAAATGCCTTGCTTGGAGCGATATGATTATAAAAAAATTCTATACTATTATGATGTGGATATAAAGACGGGGATCAATTCTACATCAAAGTCAATATATAAACAGATCCCTTACATTATGGCCACGTTCATCCTTCCCTTACCCACTTCCTGATACCCCCTATAACCTGTCACTCTTTCTCATAACTTTCCTTCTATGTAACCCCCTGCAAAACAATAGCAGTAAAATGCCTTGTTTGGGGCGATATGATTATAAAAAAATTCTATACTAGTATAATGTGGACATAAAGTGGGAGATCAATTCTACATTACAAGCGATATATAAATTGATCCCTCACTTTATGATCACGCTTATCCTTCTCTTACCCACTTCCTGACACCCCCTATAACCTGTCACTCTTTCTCATAACTTTCCTTCTATGTAACCCCCTGCAAAACAATAGCAGTAAAATGCCTTGATTATAAAAATAAAATTAAAAAATAAAATTTTAAAAATAAAATGCCTTGATTATAAAAAAAATTCTATACTAGTATAATGTGGACATAAAGTGGGAGATCAATTCTACATTACAAGCGATATATAAATTGATCCCTCACTTTATGACCACGCTTATCCTTCTCTTACCCACTTCCTGACACCCCCTATAATCTGTCACTCTTTCTCATAACTTTCCTTCTGTGTAACACCCCTGCAAAACAATAGCAGTAAAATGCCTTGTTTGGGACGATATGATTATAAAAATAAAAAATAAATGTCTAGTCAGTTCAACTAATTATTGCTTCATTGCGATTCTGATTCTTTTTATTATATTAGATTTAATTATATTTTCAATAATTTTTTAATTTTTAATTTTCTAATTTTTAGTAATTTTTTAATTTTTAATTTTCTAATTTTTAGTAATTTTTTAATTTTTAATTTTCTAATTTTTAGTAATTTTTTAATTTTTAATTTTCTAATTTTTAGTAATTTTTTAATTTTTAATTTTCTAATTTTTAGTAATTTTTTAATTTTTAATTTTCTAATTTTTAGTAATTTTTTAATTTTTAATTTTCTAATTTTTAGTAATTTTTTAATTTTTAATTTTTTAATTTTTAGTAATTTTTTAATTTTTAATTTTCTAATTTTTAGTAATTTTTTAATTTTTAATTTTCTAATTTTTAGTATTTTTTCTTCATTCAATTTATGTTTCTATTTTTAACCTTATTTTCTTTTTAATATTTTCTTTTTTAGTTATATTTGATATTTTTTTGTTTTCTTATTTAATTATCTATCATTTTGTAGTATTTTTATTGTTATTGTTATTATTTATTATTATTAGTAGTAGCAGAAATATTTTATTTACTATTTTCATTATTATCGCTATTATTATTGAAGTTTAACTTTTAATTATTTAAAAATTCTATCGTTAAAATGCTTTACTATTTATAGTTCTTACTTTAATTATTAAATATTTCTCTGTATTTAAATCAGCTGAAAATTGTCTTTGTTTTTGTGATGTTGAATACTTAGGATTCTCTCTGTTAGATAATATTAAATAAACTTTATATTTACTAAACATAAACTAACCTTAGTACAATTCATCAACAACCCCTACACAATATTTTAATTCTTTTGTGTATAAACGAACCTATTTTTAAAAATACGACCCATAAAGTAAGAGCGATAAATATTATGAATTTAAAGCCAAAATACCTAAGATTCAGTAAAATATTTGATTACAAAGAATACTTTTTTATAATCCTTTCACCCCAAGCAAGACAGTTTTATTGCCACTGTTGCGCAGGGGTTACACAGGGGAAAGTGATGAGAAAGAGGGGTTGGTTATAGAGGATATCAGGAGGAGGGTAATAGACGGATGGAAATACCAGTGTAATGGGGGTGGAGTGGATGGAAAAGGAGCTTGAGAGAATTAGTGAGATAGGAGATGTCTATTGACCTTACATTTAAATTTCTGGAGATTGTAGCTGTCGAGGAGCAAGTATATGGAAGGGAATTACACAGAGGGAAGTGCGAGAAAAGAAGCTATCAGAGTAGAAATTGCGGTTACATTTTATCGGTATCACTGTAAAAGGGTGAGACCTAGTTGCTAATCTAGTAGCTCGTGTAAATTCATACTAGGGGCACCAGTGAGCTATGATCATTGGAGCAGAAGCCGTGAAAGTATTTGTAGAAGAGGCACAGGGAAACCACGTCACTACGGTGAGAGAGCGACTGCAACCGAGCGACAAGTCGATATCAATCACATTACAGATTCTTCCTTTTTAAAATAATTTGGGATTTAAAAATTGGTGTTTACATTATACTCAAGTACACTTTTACTTGTGTTCCATTGAGGCATACTTACTAGAAATTATACATCGTCGAAGCAACGTTTTCCTTGTTTAAACGTATCTCGGATGTTACACAAAGACATTTTGGAACGCACATATAGAATCAAATTCATTATCTAGTCTTAACTGATGTTGCGAGTCAAGCTTGCTAACAATTTCACCTCGTCCGAACAGGTCAATATATAAATATAATGATTTAATCAGAATATGCTTAGATGTGGCACAAAGCTCCCATATAAGGAGCAACTAGTGAGGGTTGAAGACATTATTCTCTTGAAATCGATTCAGTGTAATAATCTGGTTAACCACAACACCCCGTCGAACAGCTGATTAAGTGAGAGAGAGAGAGAGAGAGAGAGAGAGAGAGAGAATATGTGTATGTGCGCACGTGCGTGTGTGTGTGTGTGTGTGTGTGTGTGTGTGTGTGTGTGTGTGTGTGTGTGCGTGCGTGTGTGGGCGTCAGATTAAACACACCCCGCCTTGAATATAATGGACTCTTCAAACTAAATAAATAACATAATCGGTAGTTTCGTATTTTTTTAAAAATTCGTTTTTGCTTTCGGACAAGGTCGACATCCGTTAATGAATTTACTGTGTTCATTCGGAAGGTACGTGTCTTTACCCACACATTTTTTGTTATCTCGATTTGCCTAAATACTTGAACTTAGTTAACATAATAAATCCATTCGTTCTATTTTGTGTTATAAATTTAATTAAAAGTGCAAGTCTTGTAAATTAAGACCAGTACTTTTCAAATAAACGAAACCAATTCTAACAAAATCAAATCTCCAGTTATGACTAAGTAACCCGACATTTTAAATAAGACTCGTACTTTAAGAACCTACCTACCTACCTACCTAATGCGATTACTATAAGAAACTATGCTAATTTTCTTCCGAGTCTGGCGTGACGAATCAAAATTCGCTCGGTGAATAAAGACCTTTGTTTTTGCTTACTAGAAGAGATGGCGGGCCTTAACGGCTCACACCACCACCTTCAAATTTGTGAGAACCCGCGATAGATATTTTTTGACTAAGTAACCCGATATTTTAAATAAGCCTCGTACTTTAAGAATATATCTATCTAATATATATAATAAATTTAGAATTAGTGTTTTAATGCAAGAAGCATAACCCTAAAACAATTTTGAGCGCTTTCTTTGAGAAATATTTAGCAAGCTGCTTGTCTTTATATGTTCTTTCGGTACCTGAGAGACCATTCTTAGCGAGGCTTTGTTGGTTTAAGTAATTCTAACGAAAGAGTTCATGGTCTGTCGAAGAAATAAATTAGAACTTTTAATGCTAAAAAATGCTATTACTATAAGAAACTTAATTTTCTTCCGAATCTGGCGTGACGAATCAGAATTCGCTCGGTGAATAAAGGCCTTTGCTTTTGCTTACTGGAAGAAGAGATGGCGGACCTGAAGAAGACTCCCACCACCACCTTCAAATTTGATTTTCTTTTTCTTCTTTTTTTTTAATTTTTTTTCAACGCAATCTTATCGGTTATTACATTAAGTTTCCGATCATCAAAAAATATTTGAAAAAAAATTCAGTATTTAAACAATTTTAGGCGGGCGCTCAGGTTCTCGTACAACGTTGTAGTAAATCGATCCTCCATTTTGGAACAACTCGTGTTGGGGGTTGCTTTTTGTTTTTTTTGGGGGGGACGAGTTGTTGCTCTTGTTTTTGTATTTTCAAGTTTTCTTCAGTTCTTACGATGACATCTTCCTCGGAAACTACAAGAATGGCTTCATTCAAAATTTTCGCAAAGTATTCAGTTGTTGAGTATGCACAAGCTAAAAAGTTAATTACACAGAATCGATTTACTATAAGGTTGTATAAAAAAAACTGAGTCCCCTCTCTAAAGTTGTTTAAATATGGAAATTTTTACAATTTTTTTTTTTTGTCAGTCGGAAAGTTTAGTATTTAGTCGATAACATTGCACTGAAAAAAGAAAAAAAAATGATAATCAACCAATTCACAAGTAGTGGTGATGTCATATCGGCGAATGGTTCTAAAATGGGGGATCGATTTATTTATAACGTATGAAAAACACCTAAAATTGTTGAAATATTGAAATTTTTCAATTTTTCTTTGTCAATCAATGTTTAGGGTCTAATCGATAAGATTGCACTGACAAAAAAAAATTAAAGGTGGTGATCCGCCGAAGACTATTGGAACTTTGAGAGAAAGGGACGATTTTTAGCTAGGGAGCGAAAGTACGATTTCGCTCTTGCGTTGGGAAGGTTAGATTTTGTACCCCTCGTTGTTTCTTTTTATTTTTTTTATTGCAATTGAACTCAGTTTTAGCATACGGACATATTACAGTAGTTTTGGCCACTTTGCCATACGTTTTTTTTTTGTCTTTTTCAGTATAGCAAATATTAGAATTTACAGTGCATATGGATGGGATAAATATATGCTATGATCTAAATGCATTAATGACATAATTAATTCCCCAAGCAAGGCAAGAACACCAATAAGATGCCAAAAGTTACTAAAAGAGAAATATTTAAAAACATTTGTGAAGTAAAAAGATCAATAAAACAAATATACAAGATGGAGACTTAAGCCTGAATCTTTGGAAGAACGTGGGTGAAAGGAAAGTAAGCAAGAAAGTCTCAGGCGAACATTTCGAGAAAAGACTCTATTCGAATAGAACTTAGAGCTACATGACTCGATTTTAACAGTGAATCGATGGGACCTATTTGCCAAGCTTGTGCGAGACCGAGGTGGCAAAATTAGAGCAATTTTCATAAAAATATTTCTAGCGATTCATCATTGCGCTGGAAGAATGACTAGATATTAGATATTTGATATATCTAAGGCGTTCTACAGAGTTTGGCATGCTGGCCTTCTATGTAAACTGCGGAGCTATGGTATAACTGGACATTTGTTTGAACTAATCCAGTCATTCCTCTCTAACCGCACAATGAAGGTGGTATTAAACGGACATGCCTCTCAGAACTACCATACAAACGCAGGTGTCCCCCAAGGCTCCATTTTAGGTCCTACACTCTTCCTGATATACATTAATGATCTCCCTGATTCCATAAGAGCCCAAGTAGGTTTGTACGCCGATGACACCACAGGTTATTCTCGCCTCCTACAAAAATCTGGTGTAGGCGTCAAAGCTAACCTCGCAGCCGAGATTGAAAAAGACCTCCAATCCATATTGGACTGGGGTAAGAAATGGTTAGTAAATTTTAATGCTTCTAAAACGAAGCTACTCTCAATTAACCATCATCGACAATCTCACCTACCTCCCATTAGCATGGACCAGGCTTGCCTCCCAGAGAGTAAAACACTGCGCCTCCTTGGTCTCACACTTTCAGCGGACCTCAAATGGAATGACTATATCGAATCCATTGCTAAATCCGCTGCTATGAAAGTCGGTTCTCTGTGTAGGGCCCGGAAGTTTTTTCCGTTCGAATCTATCCTGCACATTTATAAATCTACCATCCGCCCGTGCATTGAATACTGCTGCCATATCTGGTCGGGTGCTCCTGCTATTCTCCTAGGGCTTCTCGATAAGGTTCAAAGGAGGGTCTGTAATGTGATAGATACCGACTTGGCAGACCGCCTGCAGTCTCTCTCCCACCGGCGCGACGTGGCTTCCCTGTGTCTCTTCTATAAATACTTTCACGGCTTCTGCTCCGATGAACTTAGATCACTAGTGCCCCCTAAATACGAATTTGAACGAGATACTAGATTAGCAACTAGATCCCACCCTTTTACAGTGAAACCGATAAAATGCAGCCGTAACTTCTACGCCAACAGTTTCTTTCCTCACACTTCCCGACTGTGGAATTCTCTTCCAAACGATTGCTTCCCCGACGGCTACAATCTCCAGGAGTTAAAATGTAAGGTCAATAGACACCTCCTAACACACTAACCTGCTCCCATTCTATCAAACACTCTTCCCATCTGCCCAACCCTCATCCTCGCTATCCTTACTCATCTGTCACCTTCCTTCTGACATTCCTTATGTCTAACCTCTCCTTCTCTTTACCTTCCCCTATGTAGCCCCATGCGCAATAGTGGCAGTGGAATGCCTTGCTTGGGGTAAGATGATTAAAAAAAATACTTGGGACATTCTTACCATTTTAGTTTAATTTTCTAAAACGTAAAAAACTTAGTCGAGAAATTCTTGCACGAATCAAATAATTAAGATTTTGTGGATCGTATTCACGAATGAACGTAATTATTTTAAATGTTTTTCACGTGTTAACCTACCCATGTACATACTCATTTAACTTACGATATTTTGATAAATAAAATTGTCTGCTTAATGTCTATATTTAAAAATTAGCAGCATAGCACGGCGTTGTTCGGGTGTAATGAAAGCTTTAAAACTAATCCATGGACCTGGAGCTCAGACTCTTTGGACGTTGGCACGAAAGACTAAAAAGCAATAGTTGTTTTTAGTTAAAGCGAAACAGACTGAAAGAAAAATGAATGGATGTAAGTCAAATTTTGATTTCCTGGTATCGATATCAAATAAAATTTTCGTCTTAAACTGAATTGTGATGGCTAAATAAGTCCTCTGAGTAAATAGTATCATAACTAAGAACTGCAATTATACCTACTTAGAGCCAAACCTGAAGCAAAAACTAAAATAAAAGGGCTGAAAAAATACACAAGCAGAAAAACACACACACAAACATCTTACCTTTTATATATATATATATATATATATATATATATATATATATATATATATTATCGAGTTTCTGCACTATTGTAAGAACTGCAACCTTGAAACTTCTGAATATCGTTTCTTATGTCTTTGTCTCTGAGTGTATCAAATTTGATAAAAATCGGACCACTCCTTCTATAACAGGATTTTTTCGATTATCGATATTTATCGGGTGTACCTCGGCACAAAACCTAGCTAAGAACACTCGCAGACACACACTTATATTACAATTGTGTAAATTTTCAAGAAAATCGGTTCAGCTGTTTCCGAGTCTATAGGTAACGGGGACACACACACAAAGTTCCATTTAATAAATAAGTTTAGAGTAAAAATTTAAAACATTTTTTCTTAACCAGAATTCCCCACATTTAAGTGAAATGTAGTGAATCGTAAAATAAATGCAAAGGCATTATTTAATTAGAAAAGCTTTTATTTTTCTGAATAAGGCATATGATGGACATTTTAAGAAAAAATTCGATGAATAATGAATTTTTACAATCTGTTTAAAAATTCAAATAATTTGTCAAATTGTCTTTAAACTTTGACATATTCATGACTTTTCAGTCTTTGTACGCTCCAACCTTCTTCAGGGGATTAGAATTTGTCGGAAGTAATGAGGACTTATCAGGGTCAGGCAACCGTTTCTGTAGTATGGGGGTTCTAAGGTGCGAATGTCCCATTTATCTCCGCATTTATATCCACCGTTCAGAAGTAGCAGGATGAAGGGAAGGTGGAACTTACATGATAAAAGACCTTCCATTCGTTAGTAGTAGCAGCCTTTTAAATTTTTATTAGCGGAGAGGGTCGCAAGGGAAGGATATTTTCTTTTTCAACGCGGCTCACTCTGATAGGTCGAATTAATTTTCGACAAATTTTGGCTTAAAATTTTTTTTTTCGGTCACTGTAGTGGATTCTCGCTTCATGGGTCATGGCACTTCCGGATATCTTAATTATCTCCTTTTCTCTCAATCCTATATTTTTTCTTCACCACTCTTGTAGCCAAGTATTGAACTCAAAACTCTTTGGAAGAACCAATGAGCCATGTGAAACTTAAAAAATATCTGGTAAATTTT
The DNA here is from genome assembly GCA_037127315.1 of Ascarosepion bandense. Lineage (NCBI taxonomy): Eukaryota > Metazoa > Mollusca > Cephalopoda > Sepiida > Sepiidae > Ascarosepion > Ascarosepion bandense. The sequence continues at coordinate 1,493,678 of JBBBDQ010000245.1, forward strand.
TTTTTGGTTCCCCGAAGGCCTTTACCTCGTAAAAACTTTCTAAAACATCCTTAATTCCGTGCAAATATATATGCTGAACTGAAATCGATAATTGTTTATTGAAGAAACCTACCTTTTTCTCATGTTATCGAGCAGAAAGAAATCGGACTATATCTCATCCCTTACCACCTTCAGATGCTAGGAATGTCAAAACGGACACTTTATTACAAGCACTTGGGTATATGAATTTGTTCCTTGCGTAGTAGCCTCTCTTCTGGATATTCATTAGTTATCTCACTCTAACCCTGTAAATCACTTGTTCAACACTACTTTTTAGGCTGGTATTGAATTCATAACACCGACTCAAATCATATAAACTAACATCTATATCCACTGGACCATGTGTCCTTAAGGACAAGAACTGAGTTTTGGGGACTTATAAACCTAACTTTCACTAACTTTTTTTTTACCAGAGTTAATATGGCAAATTTCCGATGCTAACGGCCTTTCTGTAGTCTCTCTGGATCCTACCGGCCTTTCTGTAGTCTCTCTGGATCCTACCGGCCTTTCTGTAGTCTCTCTGGATCCTACCGGCCTTTCTGTAGTCTCTCTGGATCCTACCGGCCTTTCTGTAGTCTCTCTGGATCCTACCGGCCTTTCTGTAGTCTCTCTGGATCCTACCGGCCTTTCTGTAGTCTCTCTGGATCCTGGCCTTTCCGGGGTTTCTGGCAGTCTCTCTGGATCCTACCGGCCTTTCTGTAGTCTCTCTGGATCCTACCGGCCTTTCTGTAGTCTCTCTGGATCCTACCGGCCTTTCTGTAGTCTCTCTGGATCCTACCGGCCTTTCTGTAGTCTCTCTGGATCCTACCGGCCTTTCTGTAGTCTCTCTGGATCCTACCGGCCTTTCTGTAGTCTCTCTGGATCCTACCGGCCTTTCTGTAGTCTCTCTGGATCCTACCGGCCTTTCTGTAGTCTCTCTGGATCCTACCGGCCTTTCTGTAGTCTCTCTGGATCCTACCGGCCTTTCTGTAGTCTCTCTGGATCCTACCGGCCTTTCTGTAGTCTCTCTGGATCCTACCGGCCTTTCTGTAGTCTCTCTGGATCCTACCGGCCTTTCTGTAGTCTCTCTGGATCCTACCGGCCTTTCTGTAGTCTCTCTGGATCCTACCGGCCTTTCTGTAGTCTCTCTGGATCCTACCGGCCTTTCTGTAGTCTCTCTGGATCCTACCGGCCTTTCTGTAGTCTCTCTGGATCCTCCACCGGCCTTTCTGTAGTTTCTCTCTGGATCCTACCGGCCTTTCTGTAGTCTCTCTGGATCCTACCGGCCTTTCTGTAGTCTCTCTGGATCCTACCGGCCTTTCTGTAGTCTCTCTGGATCCTACCGGCCTTTCTGTAGTCTCTCTGGATCCTACCGGCCTTTCTGTAGTCTCTCTGGATCCTACCGGCCTTTCTGTAGTCTCTCTGGATCCTACCGGCCTTTCTGTAGTCTCTCTGGATCCTACCGGCCTTTCTGTAGTCTCTCTGGATCCTACCGGCCTTTCTGTAGTCTCTCTGGATCCTACCGGCCTTTCTGTAGTCTCTCTGGATCCTACCGGCCTTTCTGTGGCAAACCGTATTACTGGTTCCTATATTGTGTTCATCGCTATTGAAGCCTGACAAATGTGCTGCTTCCGTAATTTTACGTAGTTGACGTTCTTTTTCATATATTTTTTGTTTTAGGTTTTGTTTTAGTTTGGTTTTGTACAGAATCTGCCAAATATTCATGATTGAATATTTTCTATTTCTGTTTTCGTGTTGTTCGACTGATTGTATTTTCCAGTTATTTGTTGTGTCCATGTATATTACTAAGACAATATTTGTCATGTATGACAGTTCTGAATAAGACCTCTTTCACCTTCTTTACGGGAAATTTATAGATCATATGCATCATTCTTTTGATTATGGATGTTATAATTTAAAAGAATCTTGTCTCAGAATCCATTCGTCTGATCTTTAAAGTCAACTTCATTTACTGAGCCTTTATTGAATGAATGGGATGGCAAGGCTATTGTCAATATTCTGCTTCAAGAATTCAGTTCTTGATATCATTCGCACACTTACACAATTCTTTTTCGCACTATTATTGAATTCCTTCACTCTTATTTACATCGAAGTACTTATTAGCTTCTTAAGCTAAACATTTGATTGTTACCCCACGGTCTGAGCTGTAGAAGTCAAATAACTTACCTTTCAACATGGTGGTCTTCTTTTGTCTCCCTGTAGGAAAGGTGAACATTCAAGATTGTGAGACTCACCTTCCTGATGTGTCTAACTAGCGTCCAGTTGGCAGACAAAAATAAACAGGTTTGTAACTGAATACATTTCCCTATGTGGCCCAAAGACAAACGGTGGATATTGTGCTCAATATTTATGGAGCTCAATGTACACACTCAAATTATCAGCCAATCACTGCTTACAAAATAGACTTGCCTGTAACAGAATAGAATCTCGCAGGTTATTTAAACCACCTACCAATTTGCCCTAGTGGGTTTTTGCTCAGTTGGACTCAACTTCTATTCTAGTTGATTACTGGCTGGTTGTTCTATAAGATTCCTACATGAGCGAATAGAGGAGAATTGTTGTAGTGATCCTTGTAAAATTATGGCTGTAGCAGATTTATCTAAATCTTTCATTTCAGTATCATCACTGAATCATTTTACTCTCTTCAGGAGACCTTCCAGCTCACTGTCATTCCTAGAATACAACTAAGTCATCTATGCAAAATAAATGGCATATTTTCTTTTGAGTGTTCTTATAGCCATATTGAGTCCTGTTAAGTTTGCGGATTAATAAAAAAATAAGGGAGGTAAAGAGTCCCTCTGAAATATTCCGCTATTGGTGTTTATTTCACCAAACTTATAGATTCCATTTATATGGTTATGGTGAAGTGTTTATTTTTCATGTCGACATACTTAGTTTGAAGTGTATGAGGATGGGTGATAGCTTGTACATATCTAAAGGCTTTAATATCCAGGAATGTGGTACACTATTGAATGCCTTATGGTAATCTATCTAGTCAGGGGTGTGCGTTTTGGAGCAATGGATGTCGACTCGGAACGAGAAATAGGGGTGCCGAGTTCGAATTTCAGTTGAATACTTTGCATTCACTTACGCACAAATACCCTTGGGAAATGTATTAGTCCGTTTCTTCCTTCCAGTTATGGGTCATATATCAGGACAGATTGGGTTCTATAGTCTTGGCTGGCAACAAATGGCAACCTACTGAGGGATAATCTTCTGCCCAATCAGTCATGTCTCTTTCGCCCAAGCGTGTTTCACGTATGGCACTTAACCGACTGACTATAATAGTTGAAAACATGATTAAGGCTTCCACTGGGCATTAAGTGGGGGATCAGTTCTATATTGTTTTGAAGTAATAAACTGATCCCCCTCTAATTACTACTTAATAATAGAATATATTTCTTCTCCCTCTACCTATGAGTCAAATAATAGTTCATATTGGGTTCTATAGCCTTGGCTGGCAACCATTTTACCGCAGAAAACAATGGCAATCTACTGCGGGATAATTTCTGCTCAGTCAGTCGTGTCTCTTTCGAGACATGATCGCCCAAGCATGTATCACGTATGGCACTTAACTGACTGGTCTAGTCAGCACTGATATTTTTCTTTGTATTGAAGCAGTTATCCAAGATCATCCTGATAAGTAATTGGGTTTTACATCCGTAAGGGCTACGTTTGCGCCATTTCTGCTTAAAAGGTAGTATATAATTTTTTCTAAGAATGTTTTGTCAGGATCGAGGTCAACAGTTTGCAAGTAGTGGAAAGACAGTTTTTTGGCGGGGGTGGGCTTTTGCGTCAGAACTCTTTGGTAGAAAAAGATAGTTCTCTTTTTTACAGACGACGGAAGTTTAGCAGGATCATTAAACCTTTCTTGAAATTCTTTGACTAGTTTTTCTGTGCTGTATTTAGATAATAAAACAAAGTTTAGGAACTTTATCTATTCCGGGAGATTTCAAATTGTGCCCTTTTTTTAGTGCCCATTCAATATCCTCTTCTGTAATTTGCACCCATAATCAATCTGGATTATCTCTCATCCGTTCTACCTCTTCGTTATCAAATCTGATTCTTTATGTTCTTTAAGTCAAGCTCATATTTTTGTCAGAGCTGTATATTGATGGCGGAGGGCGTCACTTCAACGTTTTGTTTGTCTATTCGGTAAAAAGAATTTCGCATCGATTTGAAAGATCTTGTTCTTTCTCTATAATCTTGATGTTTTTCATAGCGTCTAATTCTTTCAGCCTTCAATTGTAATGTTTGATTTATTTTTTCTTTAGCTGATAGGACTTCATTTTCATTCCTAAATTTGTATTATCTTTCGGCTCTTTTGCATTTTTTAGTCTTTGTGTTCCTCTTGCCAGCTCATCGAATATTTCAAAGTTGTTCTATTTCTTTCCCTATTCTTCTTTTCCAAGATGGACCTTCATGTCTGCCTTTTTTAATTTAATGTTTAATTTTTTTGGTTACAGCTATTGTTGATATATATATTGCTTTGTTGAACTTATGTGGATATACTTCATCTAGAATTTGAGTCCTGCATTGTAGCGTTTCATAGTAACATAAATTAGACAGGGCATGTGTGGCAAAAAAGAGACTAACCTCGTAGAGCAAAGCGTGCAAGGACCTGTTTCGCGTGTAGATCCATAATTTAGGCCAGTCTTGCCAAGATGGCAGAGAAAGAAACATGGCTGCCTCTCGCGAGACTAGACGTGACAAAAAGAGGTTCGTGAAGACATGTTCTATCTATGAGTTGTTGCTCGTGCTGATTGGCTTGACAAGCCAATCAGAAACCAACCAATCAAAAACGACATTGTGCGATAAAACACAGCCTCGCCTAAGACGGAGGAGGCAGAAAAAGATTTGACCGCGGAGTGAGTGTGATTTGAAATCGAAACTTGGAGGAAGGAATTTTGTTGCGGCTTTTACAACGTGCTTTGTTGGTTGAAAATGTGGGAGTTGTTTTAGTTTTTTCATTTCAATATTTTGTCTGACTTATATGCTTCAGGATATCATTCTTGGCTTCTTGTATACTATTACTGTTTTCCGTAAAATATTTGCTTCAATGTGTTTTGGACTCGTTTTATTGTAGGTTTGTGTGCGACTGAGAACTCCTTTCTAAAACTTCAGCATTATCGCCACAGTCATGGTGTGTATCTTAGGTTTTTCATTATAATCATAGTACAATTTTATGTCCATTTCTAGTTCCCTTTCATTTAATTTCTGTTCTCCTTAATCTGGTTACTGTTCGTTTTATTTCAAAACGAAGCTGTTAACTATTAACGATCACAGACAATCGCTCTTACCTCCCATTAGCATGAACCAGGCTAGTCTCCTTGAAAGCAAAACACTGCGTCTCCTCGGGTTAACTCTGACAATAGACCTGAAGTAAAATGCCTATATACAATCCATGGCTAAATCCGCTGCTAAGAAGGTCGGTTCTCTGTGTAGGATCAGGAAGTTTTTCCCATCTGAAACCATCTTGCACATATATAAATCTACCATCAACCCGTGCATTGAATACTGTAGCCATATCTGGTCAGGTGCTCCTGCTATCCACCTAAGTGTCCTTGACAAAATTCAACGGAGAATCTGTAGTGTGATCGGCCCCGACTTGGCAGCACAGATCAAGTCAATTTTTCACCGGCGCAATGTGGCTTTTCTGTGTCTCTTCTACAAATATTTTCACGGCTTCAGCTGCGATGACCTTAGCTCACTGGTACCCCCTATATATGAATTTACTCGAGCCACAAGATGAGCAACTGTGTTGCACCCTTTTCCTGTTAAAACAATAAAATGTAAACGCAAATTCTACTTCATCAGTTTCTTTTCTCGCATTTCCCGCCTATGGAATTCCCTTCAATTTACTTGCTTCCCCGATAGCTACAATCTCCAAGAATTTAAATGTAAAGTCAATAGTCATCTCTTTTCTCAGTAACCTGCATCCTCTCTCTCATGCTTCTTGCTCCATCCATTCCACGCTCTTCAGTATTCTCATCCTTCTCTCACCCACTTACTGATGCCCCACTCTAACCAGTCACTCTTTCTCATAACTTTCCTCTTATGTAACCCCCTGCCAAAACAATGGCAGTAAAATGCCTTGCTTGGGGAGATATGATTATAAAAAGAATTAATCCGGAAAATGTGACACATGAGGACATCGATGATACAAGTTGTGGTTAGAGCCATTATTTTGATTGTAAATAGTTCTGACAGACTCCTTGAAATGATTTCTGATAGCCCATACCTTAAAGAATTGAAATAAAATAGTTCTCACAAGTACAGTTCACACCTTACAAAGAGCTTTATCTATGTAAAATGTGAGTGTTTTTAAGTTTGAAAAACGTTCAGTGAAAATGTCATGATGCCATTTCTGACCTAAGATTTCTGACCTTAGATTTCCTTTGATTGGAAGGAAAAGAGTACAGAAGAGAGACCAAAGGAAATAATAAATTAATTGCTAATTAAATTTTAATAATTATCAAATAATTTAACAGGAGCAGTAGCAACAATAGAAAATATAAAAATGACCATGTTTTTACTTTTAATTATAAATATTCAATGTATTAAACAAAATACTCTAGTATAATAATTTGTTTCGTTGAATAGTTTATTTTTCCAATTAATTTTGCTAACGTTTTTCTTTTTTAATTACATTCTGTCTCTTAGTGAACCATCTCTGAGAAAGATAACTATTTTACATTGGATAGTGTAGGGGCCCCGGTGATGCTTGTCAAATTGGCCTTGTGTCACACACAACCGAAGTCCCCACAATTTAAATCAGAAAATTGCAAGAATGGTTAGAAAAATGAAAATATTTTGTTTGTGAAATAAGTGTAATTTTATTAATAGAACTGAATAACATATTTGTAAACAGAAGCAAAATACTCGAACAGAAAATGCATGTAGTTAATTAACCTGTATGAGTGAAATGTTCCAATAGGAAAATGCACGTGATTAAATGTTCCCGAGAAAAAAGTAGCTAAGTGTCCCGGGTCGTATACTGATAGTAGCAGATCTAAGTAATCAAAACTTTGACCAATTCCACCCTCAATTGTGTAGGTGGAATATAAAAGATTTTCCACCTACACAATTCAAGGTGGAGTTATGGCTTAACGAATGAAATATCAACACCTCACATAACGTAATTTCAATTTCGTCTTGATTACATCATTTTAGGTTTTCAAATTTTCAAACATTTTCCCAGCAAATGTGGGAAGCAAGGATCTGACCTCAACTTAACACCAAGTCTTGACAACTTGTTGTAACTATTGTCATTTCTCACTTCCAGCGGCTCAAAAATTTGCTCCTGAATACAATGAGAAAAATATTTTTTTCTTTTTTACTCAATTTCCAGCTAATTTCTCTATTTTTCTGATTTTAGAAGTACATAACTATATATATATATATATATATATATATATATATATAAACAGAACTCATATCGCGAATTAGAATAAACCACAACTAACAATACCACTAATAATTTCCCCCACTCCGTTGTATTAAACCAAAAAGTATATTTACGTGGAAATAGGGTTACAAATGTCTAACGTTTCTTACCCGTTTTTGGTAGGTTGGCGATAGGGTGAGAAAGAAGGTTAAAGAAAGAAATTTTACTTATTGCAGAGAGCGTCCTGTTGTTGTTGTTGTTTTCTTTAGTGACGTGGAGTGAAAACAAAAGAAAAATTGGGATTAGAATGAATGTGTCGGCGAGACGTAACCTAGTCAGAATGAAGTTTCTTCCTTACATTCTGAAGAGATGCTGTCAGATACCACTCCCATTCTAAGTGTTTTGACCAGTCTCGGAACGTGGTTAAATAGTGTATTATTGTCATGTGACCGGCTCCAGTGGCATTTTCATTTTAAGTGTGGAAAAAAAAATTGACTGGCGTCATAGACTAATTATCTATTTCCTATCCAATCAGGATCAAGAATTTTATTTTTCACACTGACTTGTGAAATTTGACTTGATTTGGGCTTTTCCGAAAATCCTTCAGTCGTTTAGATCCGATTTTGCAGGTGTGCAATTTTACTTTTTGCTTTTTAGTTAATTGTTGGGTGATATAGGATTTGTAACCTATAATAGTTTGTTCGTCTGTGTACTATGTAATAGTTTCTCGAACCTTTGTCACCAAATGTCATATTTGGCGAGTGTTGTTTCTCAGATGTGTTTGCAACTTCATAGATTGCATTCAAACGAGTTTTTAATCCTCATGACACCATTTTATTTTTTCATTCGGTCCCAGACGAAGTAAGAGGCTTTGGGTTGCCTGTGTCTTTTTGTATTCGCAACATGGCGGCAAAATATAGAATGACTGTACGCGTGCGCAGGAAAACCGAAAAGGAGGCTAACACATTTGCAAATCATGGACGGCTCGAGAGAGATAAATGGAGCTCCAATTTGACAGTCGGCAGTTTTTTTGTTTTTTCTTTTTGCGAGCAGTCAAAGAAGACGGACCGTTAGAGAAGGAAGAATAAATTCGAAGATACATTGCGGGGTGTGGAGAAAGCAAGGACGGCGAATTAAACTAGCGGTATCTTGACTTGTACAAGTGACATCGAAACAATAGACTTGTTCAAACTACACATCCTTCAAATCAGTTGCTGTTGATCTAGTTGGAGAATTCGCTGGGTTATCATTGAACCCCGGTTGTGGGGACTTGAAATTTCATTATCGGTGTAAAAGCTTGTTCTTTGTTAGATTTTTTGATATCGGGTAGGTTCCTTCCTGTGTGACGGGTTCCCTGTTTATCCAATGCAACAGGCCTACTCGACTTTTTGGTGTGGTTTTAAATTATTCCTAGAAGTGACTCACTGGTCTAAAAGTACGCCCATAGTTGCTCGGCACATTGGGTAACGGTCTTTTATAGACAGGGTTCCAAAGCTTGTAGGAGATTGTTTGCGACCTTATACCGCAACAGCCATTCACTCCTTGGCACGATTAACATCTTTTAATTTTACGGGTTGTATTCGGAGTTTGCCTTCTCTGTGATGGTTCGCCAAGAGACAGACTCGCGATTGTAATTAAAAAAGGAAGACGTTGGAAAAAATAATTTGAAAAATAATCTATTCAACGAAACAAATCATTATTATACTAGATTATTTTGTTTAAATAAAGCATTAAATATTCATAATTAAAAGTAAAAACATTGTCATTTTTATTTTTTACTTATTTTTTTTCTGTTGTTGCTACTAATCCTGTTAAATTATTTGATAATTTAATTAACAATTATTTTATTTCCTTTGGTCTCTGTTCTATACTCATTTCCTTCCAATCAAAAAAAATCTAAGGTCAGAAATGGCATCATAACATTTTCACTGAACGTTTTTCAAAATAAAAACACATTTTACATTGATAAAGCCCTTCGTAAGGTGTGACCTGTACTTGAGAACTATTTTTTGCATTTCTTTAAGGTATGAGCTATCAGAAATCACTTCAAGGAGTTTATCAGAACTATTTACAATCAAAATGATGACTCTAGCCATAACTTGCATCATCGATGTCCTAATGCGTCAGATTTTCAATTCGAGATCCTCGTATTCTGCTAAGCTTTTGAAAATCACCAACAATACATTACAAATAAATTGTCGTGTCAATTAGAAAATGCATTCTGTATTTTGAAGTCGATGATCACGATTTCTGGACCATTGTTCTGTCTGCGTGTGCCATAAAATTGTTAAAGATCTTATCTCTGAATCCGACTATGGGTGATGTTTATAACAATTTCTTGCTGCTTTCTTTCCGTAAAACTTAGATTTCCTAATGTAGATATCGGCCCGTTTTTACATGTGGATAAGAAAAGGGGCAATGATTTTTAAGAAAGGACGGAAACAAAAAGAAAATGAATGCTGAGCATCATTAAGAGACATCTGAAATTTTTTGGACATGTAATAAGGAAGAAAGGCTTGGAGAATCTGATACTCAAGTCAGAGGGGAAAAAGAGACCGGGGAAAGTAGCGGATAACATATTTTAAGAGCCTGATAAGGTGGAAGGCCTAGCGGGGTTTGGGTGGGGCAACAGGTAAAAACATGCTAAGAGACACCAGGGATAGGGAGATGTGGAAAACTATGATCGCCTACGTACCTGAAGCATAGAAAAAGTAATCATAAATACGACAGGACATGTTTTGTAAATTACAAACTAACGGAAATAAACTTTTGTCTACTTAAACTGGGACATATCAAGCCTTTCATTTTTCCCCATTACTTCACCATATTCAAGAAATAAGATTTTAGCAAGAAGGACACTTCAGTGATGTATTCATCAGATAAACGTTAAATATTCATGTTTTCTCGATTTTTAGCAGGAAGTTGAGACATTATCAATATGGCTACCACACTTCTCTTATAAGAGATAGTTTGTTAAATTTCAAATAAGTTTATCCATTTGTTTTCCTGTCTGTATAATCTGGACAAACAAGCAGAACATTTCTCATTGAAGAGGGTACATTAAGAAGATGTGAAAATATTTGTAGAAAAGACAGAGGGAAGCCACATCTCGTCGGTGAGAATTTGACTGGATTCTAGCTGCCAGGTTGGGATGAATTACAATGCTGATTGGTTCTGGGTATGACGGTAAACTGCATCCGGCAGCAAGGCCTCAAATTAGGAGGTTGTGTGGAACCACCTCTTAATTGTTGTTCCCAGGTCCACCCTGACCCGGAATGGTAGCACCTGTTAGTCCCAGCTGTGCGCAAATAGTTACCCACCAAACTGGGGTCAAAACACTATGAAACTATATATATATTGAAATATAGATTTTTATAGCAAAATATACATTTTTGAAGGAAAAATATTACCAACAATAATTTTCTGACGAAAAAAATGATTACCAGCAATACAAATAGAAAACTGAAGATATCTTCTAGTTTTGTATTCAAAATACAAAACTAGAAGGTATCTTCAGTTTTCTAAAATAAGTTTTCATCAAAATCTGACTAAATCAACTTTTTCACAATAACCGAACATTGAAAAAATATACTTTAAAACCCTGTTTTGGCTTTAAATAACCCACAGAAGTTGATATGCCGTGAAACAAAACTCAAACATTGCTGATTCTCTTTTGGATTTTGTCGTTATCCCCGAGGTGAATAGGAGGGGCACCCAAACAGATGTAACAGTAATATTTAATGCACGAGTGGATGGTAGATTTGTATATGTGCAAGATGGATTCAGACCAGATAAAAACGTCCTTTGCCGACACAGTAACCCTACATTCTTAACAGTACATTTACCTATTGATATCGCTTTGATGTCTGGGATTGAACTGCATAATCATTACCTCCCAATGCTGATAGTCCGTTGCATTCACTTACGCGCAAATACCCTTCGTCTTTTTTCTCCAGATATGGGTTAAATAAAAGGACAAATTGGGTTCTATAGCCTTGGCTGGCAACCAGTCTACCACAGAAAGTGATGGAAACCTACTGTGGGATAATATTCTGCCCACTCAGTTATGTCTCTTTCGAGACATGATCGCCCAGGCGTGTATCACGTATGGCACTTAACTGACTGACTGAATATAATAGTTGAAAACATAAAGTCTTCTACTGGGCATGAAATGGGGAATCAGTTTTATATTGTTTTGAAGTAAGGAACTGATTCCCCACTAATTACTACTTAGTAATATAATACATCTCCCCATCTACCTATGAGTCAAATAACAGAACATTCGATTCTATAGCCTTGGTCGGCAACCAGTCTACCACAGAAAGTGATGGCAACCTCCTGTAGGTTAATATTCTGACCAGTCAGCAATGTCTCTTTCGAGACCTGATCGCCCAGGCGTGTACCACGTATGGCAATTAATTGACTGATATAGGATATATAGCTAAAGATCATTGATCAGTTCAATGTACCGCTCTGTACGTCATCTACCGTACTTTATCGAGTGTTGCTGCCATATCTTGCCTGCAGTTGCACAATCCTCACTTTCTAGTCTTGAGAGATTTTAAATCGCCAAGGCGGCCTCCTGAGCGATTATATTTTCTCAAACCTAAAGCTGCTTTCCGAGATACGCAAATTAGGAAGCCAATGGCTATTCTATCGTGACTTAAATAGTATTTGCACAGACGAGCTTCATTTTGTTCCACCAGATCAGATAGTTACAACTAGTACTCGACATTTCACCTATACAGGATCGAATCATCCTAATTCTTTTCGTATTCCACTGATGAAGACGTTCCATTCAGACAGCCACATTCTCAAGAACAGCTACTTTGTGGATCAGACTCGTGAAAAAACTCCAGAAACACAACAGCTTACATATCGTCACATTCTGAATCACCTACTTCCTTCTGTTACGTCCATGTCACACACCACATTCAGTAACCCTCCTATTTCGGTGGGGTCTTGGGTATGATGATAAAGTGCATCCGGCAGCAAGTCCTCAGATTGGGAGGTTGTGAGGAGCATGGAACCACCTCTTCATTGCTGTTGTTCCCAGGTCCACCCTGACCTGTTAGGGTCCCAGCTATGGACAAATGGTTAACCCCCAAAATGGGGTCTGAATACTATGAAAATATAAAAATAGTTTTATAGAAATATATTTTTTTATATAAAAATATACATTTTCGAAGAAATAATATTGCCAACAATACATTTTTGAAAGAAAAACATTATTACCAGAAATACATTTGTGAATACAAAACTAAAAGACATCTTCAGTTTTCTAAGATAAAAAAAATATAAAAATTAAAATTTTTCAGCAAAATCTGATTAAGTCAACCTTCTCACTATAACTGAACGTTAAAAAAAAAACTTTAAATTCCCACCTTTTTGGCATTCAATAACACACAGGTTGATATTTCATTAAACAAAACTCCAACAGAAACCTATCTTGGGTAGCTCTTGAGCCTGTATTAGGTACACTATAGTTAAAACCGTATATATTCGAGTATAGTGAGATTTTTTTTTATGTTAAAAAGGTGGAATCATGCCAAGATTCTTTTATCTTCTAACCCTCCTCAGAGGAGTTCTCAGATGGAAATATTCATTACAAATGAATTAATAGATAAGCATAAGAAAGTCTTTCTCCAACATATCACGTTGCTTTGGATGACTATAAAATAAATATTAAAAAGAAACATAAATTCTGGCTTATATGCTGCTCGTAAGATTAAGAGAAAATATAAATTCCTTTAGCCGACACTTTGGTGGTTTTTGAACAATGGTATATTTTGTTATCTATAATGAAATCTTACACTACAATATATATATATATATATATATATATATATATATGTATATATATATTCTCCAAAAGCATTTCATCTAGTTCACATGAGTGTTATGCAGCTAACGTGCGTGTTGTTTTTCAAACCAAGTTTGTCCTTTCATCTGTACGTAAAAACGTTTACCCCCACCTACTATTTTAATTTTATTTATTATTTCAAATGTAGTTTCGGAATCTACTACATAGCAAGAACAACCCAGCGTTGAGATATCAGGATTAAACAGCATGCACCTGCTAAAATCCTTAACAGAAATTTTTCGTCTGGTGATACCATTTGAAATACATACAGGTCCTCTATAGCGGATCACTTGATAAATAGTCCGACTTGTGCGATGGATTTCAGTGTAAACTGGTTCTCCGTTTTGACAAGAGCACACTCGTTATTCTATCTGAAGGTGGTGGAGACGCTGTTTATCAGATCCAGTCGACCATCGCTTTGTAAGCAAAGAGATTGTTTGTTTGGTCGTGTTTGCTGTGTCTCTAACACCTTTAGATGTTATAACTATTATTTACCTTTGTCCATTCATTCAGGTCATCCGCAACACTTGTTTTTCTTTCATAATTTATCTCCCGTTTGCAGTTCTGACGAGAGGGGACGAAACCGGTCGACTGTTTTTATTCAAAATTTATCATGGCCTTTAGTAATGAAAAAAATTTCTCGCTTTTAACGCAATAATAAATAAATATATATATATATATATATATATATATATATATATATTATGGACTCTCCCGTCGAGTTCAACGTATGATTGTCTAACCTCAGTTAGACTACCACACAAAAAATTGATTAGAGTGGTGAAGGCTTGTGTAGCACCATCCACACTTTTTGGAACTGCTAATAACAATCGGTGCAGAAGTTTGCCACGGATCGCATGAACAGCAGAACTCAGATATTTAACCCATAACTGGAGGGAAGGGACGGATTAACACCTTTCCCAAGTGTGCCAGTGCGTAAGTGAATGCAGAGTGTTTTGATTGGAAATCGAACTCGGCTCACCGATTCCTGTTTCCGAGCCGATATTCACTGCACCACAACCGTCAATAATCGCTTACAGCACCTGGTATTCCCAAACGGTCACCCATCTAGTACTGACGAGGCTCAACGTTGCTTAACTTCGGTGATCGAGCGAGAACCGGTGTATTCAACGTTATATATATATATATATATATTGCTGCTCAAAAGTGAACCTTTCAGTTATGTTTTAATTCTCTTTTTGAGAAATAATCCATAAATCTTAACTAAAGTATATATTTGTTAAGAATAAAAATCCTCTATTAAACAACATAAAACCCCTTTTAAACATCTGTATCAAGCTGGAATAAAAAATATATTACTTCAAAATTAAAACCTATGATCTGCAAAAGTAAGTGAACCTTTACATTTAATATCTGGAAACTCATCCATTTGAGGTCAGGGTGTCGACTAGTCTTTTCTATAATATGCAAATTTCTGGCAATAATGACGGTTTTTATTGGCGAAAGTCCAACAATTGCTCGATTTTACCTAGAGTTCCTGCATGCACTGCATTAACTTGAACGACTGATTTTCAATTGGATTAGCGAGGCTATTCTAATACTTGAAATTTTCTTCATTTAATTTTTGCACACATACAAATAAACCATCCGTCCGTGCATGGAATACTGCTGTCATATATGGTCAGGCGCCCCCGCTGTTCATTTCAGTGTTTTTGATAGGCTCCACAGGAGAACCAATATTGTGATAGGTACCGACTTGGCTGCTCGACTCTAGCCACTTCCTACTCCGGCAGCTTCTTTTCTCGCACTTCCTAGCTGTGGGACTCTCTTCCATATTCTTGCTTTCCTGACGGCTGCAACCTCCAAGAATTTAAATGTAATGTCAATACCCATCTCTTAACAACGCGACTCCAGTTCTTTTTACATCATCCTGTATACCTTTTCCTTTCTCTCTACATTTGCAACTGTCATCACACCTGTATTCCCATCCTTCTCTTGCTTCTTTCTCTGACACCTCCTCTAATTGGTTCGTCTTTCTCTTTACTCTCCTCCTATCTAATCTTTTTCTCCTATGTAGTCCCCTGAGACGTTCCAGCCTTGCTTGGGGTGAAATGATTAAAAAATTTAATCGGCTGAAAAGTGACTTTGTTTTTGTGATGTCGAACACTTGGGACTGTCTCGGTTAGGTAATATTACGTTAAATCTATATTTACTAATCATAAAGTAACCTTAGTACAATTCATCAACCATTCCTACACAATATTTTAATTCTTTTGTGTATAAACGAACCTATTTTTGAAGATACAACCCAGAGCAATAAATATTATGAATTTAAAGCTAAAATAGTTAAGATTGAGTAAAACATTTGATTAGAAAGAATATTATTTTTTTTTAAATAATTTGGTATTTAAATGTTCCTTGTGCATCAGTGGCGTTACCGTCTTGCTTGGGGTGAAACGATTAAAAAAAGTACTTAGGCTCATTGTCCTGTTAGAAGACCTAACCTAAACCGAACTTTCAAACCGACGATAATACATTTTCGTTCAAAATATCTTACAGAATTTATTCTGCCATCAATGTGAACTATTTTGCCGGTTCCAGCTGCAGCAAAGCATCTACAAATAATACTGCTGCCGGCACCAAGTTTAAACGTTGGCACCAAATTATTCTCTTCAAACGCCGTATTAGAAGCTCGCAGACATACAGCCTGCAATTCTATCACAAAATGCTCCTGTTTGGTCCCATCCGACTATAAAATGTTCCTAGCTTATTTATATGAGATTTGGCATAGTTGAGCCGAGCTTGTTTGTTATTTTTCGTAAACATTGGCTTTATCGGCACTCTGCCATGAATACTAGCATCGTCGTCCAGATTTCGTGTACTGTAGATGTAGGCGTTGATTCCGACGTTGGCTAGGGAGGCTTGGAAAAGCGCAGAGGTCACAGCAGGATTTTCCTGTGTTTGTCAAATTTGATGTCTACACTCTCCTGTATTTATTTTTTGCGAATGATCACTTTTGATTGCATTGCCGTCATACAAAATGTCTTCCATTTATAAATAATTTGTCGCACTGTGGAGACGTACATTTCGAATCGTTTTGGTAGGCTCTTATAGCCTTCTCTATTATTGTCTATTTCACCTATGTAATTTTTAAAGCTTAAAGAACTTCTTTGGCTCTTGGAATATTTTTCTTTTTAATCTTTAACTACATCTGGTGGACCTGTACGAGCGGCACCCCCCCTGTAATGTTTTTGCTTTTCATTTTTATTTTTTATTTTTAAAAACTTAAGTTCTTACAATGGCAATTTTTTCTTCGGAAACCCCAAAAATGGCTTTTACTCGACCCTAAAGCGAGTGTTTCTGATATGGGGAATCGATTTACTAAAATGTTTTATGTCTTCCTTACGTAAACGTTTTTACATTGTAGCTACTTTGATAAACACAGGCATTTTACATCTGCATGTAATATATATATATATATATATATATATATATATATTAGACAAGAGGAAAACTGTATTTGAAAATGCCTACTCATTTCGTCCTGTGATGGACTTTATCAAGGCAAAAAACGAAATGAGCTTTATTCTAAATTACGTATCTATAAACAAATAGTGTTGGCAAACGCAAAAACGCTCACAAATCATTTCAAAAGATTAACAGAATGTTTTATTTTTTAGAATTCATGTGTAGTGCAAATGCCACACTAATAAAAAGAGTAAGCAGTTTATTCAGAAGAAAAGTTCTCGAGAACGCCGCTATCCATTACTACCAAAACATCAATTTGCTCCCCGGACTTTTCCCAATCTCACCTTTTACTTATGGAAATTATACTAAAACAGAATAACATACATAATAAAAAGTTCAAAGAAAACGGATAAATTCCCTTTATTTTAACATCTCGTGACTTTACACTAAACATGAAGAAATTCTAAAAACTAAAATATTCTGTTAATCTTTTGAAATGATGTGTGAGCGTCTTTGTGGTTGCCAACACTGTTTGTTTAAAGATACGTAATTTAGAAGAAGAAGGATGTGCGTTGTGGCGCAGTGGGTATTGGCTCGGAACGAGAAATCGGGTAGCCGAGTTCGAATTCCAGCTGAATTCATTGCTTTCACTTACGCGCAAATACTCTTGGGGAAAGGTATTAATCCGTCTCTTCCCTCCAGTTATGGGTTAAATAACAGAACAGATTGGGTTCTATAGCCTTGGTCGGCAACCAGTCTACCACAGAAAGCAATGGCAACCTACTGCGGGATAATCTTCTGCCCAGTCAGTCATGTCTCTTTCGAGACATGATCGCCCAAGCGTGTATCACGTATGGCACTTAACTGACTGAATTTAGAATAAAGCTCATTTCGTCTTTTTGCCTTGATAAAGTCCATCACAGGGCGAAACGCGTAGGCGATTTAAAATACAGTTTTCCTCTTGTCTTTATTTTATTTAAGCATCCTGTCCTTAATCTCAGATCATAACTGAGGATATTTTTACATAAATATTCAGCATATACAATTCTTCCATGATGAGAATATTGCAGCAGAGATAGAGAGAGATGCTTGAGAAAATCTGATAACGAATGAGTAGCATTATTGATCCTGATCTGGGGTCACTGCTTAAGTTATTTTCCCACCGCAATAAAGTTGCGTTCGTTTGCCTTTCAGGGGAACTTTTCGGATGAGCTCTTGGTACATAGAATGAAAGGAATTTAAGCGTAGTATTAGACTGACGACGAGGCATCACTAATTTAGAGTTAAATTGGTCAGATGTAACATTTAGTTACCTTTTCTCGGTCTTCTTTTACGTAAGAAATTTAAATATAAGTCACTGTCGTGATTATTCTTTTTTTTTTCTTGCTCCTTAGTATTGTTTCTATTTGTTAATTCTTCCTACCCAATAACACCATGTGTTTCAGTGGCTTTACTGCTGGCCTTGGGGTGAAGTTGATTAAAACTGGAATATATATATATATATATATATATATATATATACACACACACACACACACACACACAAAAGAAAATATCCTGTAGAATTTACCTTACCAAATACCAAAGATTCTAATATATATATCTAAACTTATTTATAAATGGAACTTTGTGTGTCCGTTACCTATAGACCCCAAAACGGCAGAACCGTTTTTCTTGAAAATTTACACAGTTGTACTATAAGCGTCTGCGAGTGTTCTTAGCTAGGTTTTGTGTCGAGGTACACCCGATAAATATCGAAAGTCGATAATCGAAAAAATCGGGTTATAGAAGGAGTGGTCCGATTTTCATCAAATTTGATACACTTAGACAAACACATAAGAAACGATATTCAGAAGTTTCAAGGTTGCAGTTCTTACAATAGTGCAGAAAATCGATTATATATATATATATATATATATATATATATATGATCAAGATAAGGCAAGATGTTTGTGTGTGTTTATCTGCCTGTATGTCTGTATTTTTCAGCTCTTATTTTAGTTTTTGCTTCGGGTTTGGCTCTAAGTAGATATAATTGTTATTCTTAGTCTCAGCCATGATAGCATTTACTCAGAGGACTTATTTAGCCTTCAAAATTCAGTTTGCGACGAAAAAAAACTTATTTGATATAGTTACCAAGAAATGAAAATTTGACTTACATCCATTCATTTTTCTTTCAGTCTACGGTTTCGCTTTAATTGGAAACAACTATTGCTTTTTAGTCTTTCGTGCCAACGTCCAAGGAGTCTGAGCTCCAGGACCGTGGATTAGATTTAAAGCTTTCATTGCACCCGAGCAACACTGGTCTATACTGCTAGTGCACACACACACACATATATATATATATATATATATATATATATATATATAATAAAAAATTGTTTTAATGTAAGCTATACTCATAGTTAAAAATGCTTAATATTAGGGATAGTGTATGTAAATAGCAAAGTAATATTATAGTCAGCAGTCAGTCGGTCATGCTTGAACACAAACTTCAGATCAGATTGAAGATTGACATCAGTGTCTTTTATATATTCTTTCCAGCACTGGAGTACTTTCTCTTTTTCCGATATGATCGTTTCATTCTTGGATTTTATACATCCTGTTCAGGAGCATGCTTTTGTCCTGTCAGTTGCCTTATTTCTTTATGCATTTCTCCTTTATGAATTTTGCTCAGTCTCTCTACTTCGAAACATTTGCTGTTGAACGATCTCTCTTTAGCCTGTCTCTATTTGTCCTTATTTCCTTTTGTAGTTTCTTGTATTCAGTTCCATGCCTTGGCATAGTTTTGTCTCCTTTGAATATCGTCAGTCATCCACTCTTTCTTTTTTTCTTGTGTATCTGATTTCTTCTGGGACTCTGTTGTTTGCTGATGTCTCTAGCGCTTCTTTAAGTGTATCCCATTTTGAATTTCCGTTTGCCGTTTGATCTTCATATTTATTTCTAACAGTGTCAGTGTACTTTTCTGCAGGTCGAAGTCATTCAGCAGCGTGTTGTATTGCAGTCTGGATGCTGCCCTAGGCTTCTTTACTCTCCGAAGTTTCACCCTTAGTTTACAGATCAGGGGAAGTTGGTCGCTTTCACAGTCGGCACTTGGATAGGTCTTGCATTGAATCACTGCGTTTCTGAATCTTTTATTTATGGTTAAACAATCGATTTGGTTTTTTGTGTCGCCTTCTGGGCTTCTCCATGTTCATAAAGGTTTCGGGTGTTTTTGAAACAGGTGTTGGTTATAACCTGGTCATTCGTCTTACATCACTGAATCCATCTTTCATTCCACTCGTTGCGGATTCCTAATCCAAAGCTGACAGTTATCTCCCCCTTCACTCTTCCGACCTCAAGTTTAACCGTTTCATTGAATCACTAGCTAAATCGACTGCTTGGAACGTTGGGTCACTGTGTCGAGCCGGAAAGTTTTTCCCACCCGAGTCTATCTAGCACATATAGAAATCAACCATCCGACCGTGCATTGAATATTGTTCATCTCGGGATTCTCGACAAGCTCCAAAGGAGAATCTGTAATATGATCAGTCCAGACCTGGCAGCTCGACTCCAGCCACGTTCTCATCGGCGGGATGTAGTTTCCCTCTGTCTATTCTACAAATATTTTTATGGCTTCGACTCCGACAAGCTTAGCTTACTGATACCCACTCCACAAGAATTTACTCCAGCAACCAAACTGGCAACTCTAGTCTAGCACCTTTACTCACTTCCCCTCTGTGGAACTTCCTTCCGTATACTAGCTTCCTGAATGGCTACAATCTCCAAGAATTTAAATGCAATGTCAATTCCAGTCTCTTGTCTAATTGTCTCTGGTTCTCTCGTCTTTTTCTATCACCTCGTGTATCTTGTTCTTTCTCACACTACACTCGCAACTGCCTTCACGCCTGCATTCCCATCCATCTCTCCGACATTCCCTGTAACTTGTTCGTTTTTCTCTTCGCTCTCCTCCTGCTGAAACTTCTTTTGTGTAGCCCCCTGCACACCAGTGGCGGTACCACCTTGCTTGGGGTGAAACGATTTAAAAAAATTTACAGTTGTCTCGTTGAGGCCGTTGATTAATAAATGCTAAATAACTAAATAAATTTTAATTAAATGAATAAATGTTACTTAAAATAATATATGTATGTGAAATTAACACTTATTCATTAAGGGTGTAAACATTGTTGAAATAAATTCTAGATTTGTAACCGTTTAATTATGTTGAGTTTTACTCTCTCATATATATATATGTATATAATCCGCAGACAGATCTGTTTCGCTGTATCATAGCTCATCAGTACGGTTAGACATCCGATTGCTTTTACCCAGGAGAGAGAGAGAAAAAGATTTATGTTGCCTTTCTTTCCAAATTTTAAAAAAGTATGTCTCAAGTCTAAAAATGAACGGCTTCAAAAATGATTGAACAAATTTACAGGCTAAATTTCAAACAAAATCTCATCTATCTTCAAGATTTATATCGGTAATCCATTTTGATGTGGTCATCAATCGTTGACTTTGAATTAATTAGTCATACTGAAATCTTTCTGATCCTAGCAATTAAAATGTAATATTGATTCTAAATATTTACAAAAGCATATATTAAAACGGAAACATTTTCAACCGGAGATCAACATTTAAATGGCCCAAATCAAAGAAGTAATGCTATTTAATACGATGACGAAACTAAATACGGCACTCAAATCTCAGACCCGACCAAAGAATCTTTTAACACGAAACAGAAAGATAAAACGAAAATGATGTCTGCTCTAGAAGACGTTACAGAACTAAAATGAACGACGCAAAATAGTTTTTTTTTTTTTGCTTCCTTTTTTTCCCTATGGTCACACCTGAAATGTGAAATTACATGACCTCGCAACCGTATCCTGTTTTTATGGGAAGAACAGTTTTGCGATATAGGTTAGGATAAAAAATAACTCACTATACTAAGTCAGTCTCACACATTCCAGACAGAATGTGAGGTCCACATATTAACTGGGAGGTTGTGAGGAGCATGGAACCAACTCTGAATTGCTGTTGTTCTCAGGTTCACCCTGACCCAGAGTGATAGCACCTGTTAGGGTCCCAGCTATCGGTAAATAGTTAACTCTCAAACCGGGGGAAAATGTATTTACCAACAAAACATTTTGAATGAAAAATGTTACCAACAAAACTTTGAAAGATGTTACCAACAAAACTTTGAAAGATGTTACCAACAAAACTTTGAAAGATGTTACCAACAAAACTTTGAAAGATGTTACCAACAAAACTTTGAAAGATGTTACCAACAAAACTTTGAAAGATGTTACCAACAAAACTTTGAAAGATGTTACCAACAAAACTTTGAAAGATGTTACCAACAAAACTTTGAAAGATGTTACCAACAAAACTTTGAAAGATGTTACCAACAAAACTTTGAAAGATGTTACCAACAAAACTTTGAAAGATGTTACCAACAAAACTTTGAAAGATGTTACCAACAAAACTTTGAAAGATGTTACCAACAAAACTTTGAAAGATGTTACCAACAAAACTTTGAAAGATGTTACCAACAAAACTTTGAAAGATGTTACCAACAAAACTTTGAAAGATGTTACCAACAAAACTTTGAAAGATGTTACCAACAAAACTTTGAAAGATGTTACCAACAAAACTTTGAAAGATGTTACCAACAAAACTTTGAAAGATGTTACCAACAAAACTTTGAAAGATGTTACCAACAAAACTTTGAAAGATGTTACCAACAAAACTTTGAAAGATGTTACCAACAAAACTTTGAAAGATGTTACCAACAAAACTTTGAAAGATGTTACCAACAAAACTTTGAAAGATGTTACCAACAAAACTTTGAAAGATGTTACCAACAAAACTTTGAAAGATGTTACCAACAAAACTTTGAAAGATGTTACCAACAAAACTTTGAAAGATGTTACCAACAAAACTTTGAAAGATGTTACCAACAAAACTTTGAAAGATGTTACCAACAAAACTTTGAAAGATGTTACCAACAAAACTTTGAAAGATGTTACCAACAAAACTTTGAAAGATGTTACCAACAAAACTTTGAAAGATGTTACCAACAAAACTTTGAAAGATGTTACCAACAAAACTTTGAAAGATGTTACCAACAAAACTTTGAAAGATGTTACCAACAAAACTTTGAAAGATGTTACCAACAAAACTTTGAAAGATGTTACCAACAAAACTTTGAAAGATGTTACCAACAAAACTTTGAAAGATGTTACCAACAAAACTTTGAAAGATGTTACCAACAAAACTTTGAAAGATGTTACAAACAAAAACAATAAAACAAATTAACTAAATAAAACAAATCAAAACGATTTTCAGCATTAAATGACCTAATGAAGGTTGATATGCTGGTTAAACAACCAACCAACCACATATGAACGGGGTTCTCACTATGTACAGGCCAAGGAATAATTGACAAATGCTAACGATAAAACGTTTACTAATGAAGATTCAAGTTTTTACGGCTTTTGTGGGTTATTTAAAGCCAGAAAATTTTCAGATTATAATGATCTACTGATACAAATCTTACTAATTTACTTCTTGCTGGAGGAATAAGAAAATTTTTTAATCATTTTACCCCAAGCAAGGCATTCCACTGCCACTATTGCGCAGGGGGTTACATAGGGGAAGGAGTTGAGAAAGAATGGTTAGATATTGCAAATGTCAGAAAGACGGTGATAGACGGGTAAGGATGTAGATGGGAAGAGTGTTTGAGCGAATGGATGCGAGTTAGTGTTAGGTGTCTATTGACCTTACATTTAAACTCCTGGAGACTGAAGCTGTCGGGGAAGCTAGTATGTGGAAGATGAAGTCAGGCATTAGCCAAGGATATTTGTCAGTAAGTTAATATAACGAACACGATTAGAATTGAAACTCGGTTCCTCGGTTTCAAATTTTGAGTCTATTTATTATACTATCCACACATCCAAGATTAATACACTTGTTTTCCGATTTTGGAAAGTGTTATTATATTAATATAATTTAATCCATATAACGGATATCAGGGCAAAAATTGGAATCGCTAAACCGAGTTCGAATTCGGGCATGGTCTGTTGCATCTACTTTGATAGACATACCTCTAGTAAACACACAAATATATCTATTCTACCCCTCTCCCCTCTAGAGATTAAACATCAGAATAAACAGCTTCATAGTCTTGGATGGAAGTCAATTTGAGAAAGACTTTGTCACAAAACCTACCTGTAGGTTTCAATTAACCTGATGAATATTTATGAGCGTTTCTTAATTTTTTTTAAATTTTGGAAACCTAACATATTTTTTTCTTGTCTATAAATACTTAGCGGGGCACAGTAGAGTAAAGAAGAGCAGCACGGATTGAGAAATTCGAAGTCCATTGGACTTCATTGCATTCGAAGTCCATTCGACTTTATCTCTTCTACATTTAGCTACGAGTAAATAGCAGAACAGACTGGGTTCTATAGCTTTGGATAGCAACCGGTTTAGAGGAAAGAAAACTCTAAATTCAAACCAGCCTCAAGAGAGGGCTGGGCTCCGTCAGGTTGTTGTGTCCAAAGAAACACCACTTTTGCTACAGCTGCAGTACATGTGATGCCCCTAATGCTCTTGTGACTCACCGTATAAAAAATACCTGTTACAAATTAAAATCCTTACATAAAGTCCATCAGAAAACGAAACTCGTCAGCTAAGATAAGTTTTCCTCTTCTCTTTATTCATATAAATTACTCCATAGAAAATATTAAATCATGTTATTACGTAGACAGAAAACTAACCAGATAAAAAAAAAATCTAGGTAGATGTTTTTGGTTGATATACGTAAAAATACCATATAACATCCTGATTAAAGGTAGGCACCTATTGACAATTATTATCTTAGACAGACAAATGAGAGATAAGAAAGACATTTATTCCTTTTGCCACGACAATTACAATGTGTAAATACGTCTTCTTTTTTTTTTTTTTTTTTTTTTTTGTTGTTGTTGTTGTTACGCCCAGCAAAATTTGGGACAAGTAAGACTTATCATTGCCAAATTATTGAAAATATATTTGCTTTGTTGATTAATCTGACTATGGGCAGACAAATGAGAGGCGAAAGTATTTATTCCATAGACGTTTTCAAAAGAAGCGGAAAAGAAACTGTTGTGTACCTTGTTATATTCAGATAAATGAATCAGGAAAACTTGTTGGGTTACTACTACTAATACAAGCTACTTTATGCGTACTTTTTTCACGGCCTAAAGAGTTTTGCATGATAATGCATAGTATTGCATTATCCATTTACAGTGTTTTAATATTAAAATTTTAAAAATATCAAACTCAGAAGTACTGTTGAAATGAAGCCCGTGATAGGAATGAAATGTAGGATGAGGATAGATATTGTTGCTTTAAAATGGTTAAGAGGGCTGTTTTTAAGGCGATTATGGTGCAGGATGTGCGTTATTATGCAGTGGATATCGACTCGGAAAGACAAATCGGGGAGTTGAGTTCGAATTCCAGTTGAATTCCTTGCATTCACTTACGCACAAATATCCTTGGGAAAGGTATTAATCTGTCTCTTCCCTCCAGTTATGTGTTAAATAATAGGACAGATTGGGTTCCATAGCCTTGGCTGGCAACCAGTCTACCGCAGAAAGCAATGAAAAACTACTGCGGGATAACTTTCTGCCCAGTCAGTTATGTCTATTTCGAGACATGATCGCCCAAAGCGTGTATCACGTATGCCACTTAACTGACTGATTGTTGGTTAGTTTTTACGGCTTATCAATCCTTTGCATGTTATGACCAGAAAATATTTTTTGCTTGAAATTGTTTTTTCATTTGTCCCTAATATTGGTATCATAATACGGTTCTTACTAATTAACCTATAGGTGGGGAAATAAGATGGATTCAACATTTTTTCTTCAAGGGTATATACGTGTAAATGAATATAACGAATGCAACAAGAATTTGAACACAAATATCCGACTAACAATTCTGGGTTATTATCTGTTACATCACCCACACAAAGATTACAGCACCTGATATTCCCAAATGTTTACATAATTCGGTATTGATCATGCGCAACGTTGCTTAATTTCGGTGATCGTAAGTAAATTAATGATTTAAAGTGATTAGTCCGTAAGCCTTGGAAACTCAAACACAAATGTATGTTCCATAGAGTAATGGTTCCTGAGGGAACAAAGCAATTTTAGGATTTCTTTCTACTTTTTCAATATGGGGGAAATAAGGATGATTCGACTTTGCCAAACTGGCTTAGATATAAAGATCCAAAGTAGAGGAAGAAAAAATAGATTTGACGTTTGCCATGGAAATTGTGGCATAGTTGCGATTATCTTGCGAAATTGTTTGTGGCTGAAGAATTGAGAATTAGTTTCTGTTTACGAGACCGCTAAGCGGTTTTGAGATCTATCAATAGTAAGAGAAGATTTGGTAGCTCCAGACCAGATAAGACAGCAATATTCTTATTAGTTAAATCTGATTCTTGCAAAGTTAAAGCAGATCAGAAGGATTCAAGTAACTCATGGCACAACAAAACGGACCGACTATTTTTCCAAACTCTTCTACAATGAAATGTATGTATGCGTTTCATATGCAGTCTGGAGTCACCTTAACACCTGGCAATCTTCGGAAGCATCGTGCCTCATTATGAATGCAAGCGTTTATCGTGAGTGGATAAAAGTCGGGCGCTCTAGAATATTTCACTCGTTTCTCTATCACGTTTTCTTTCGGTCTTTTCTTTTTTCGCTATTTCATTGCGTTTCTTTTTTTTCTGTCTCTTTTGCGATTCTATTTTCCTTCCCTTCATTCTTTATCTTTATTCCTCTTTCTACCATTCCCCCCCCACTTTCTCCCATTTCCCCCCCCCACTTTCTCCCATTTCCCCCCTCTTTCTCCCATTTTGTTCTTTTTTTATTTTGGCATTTTACCATTAATCTGTTTTTTTTTTCTCTTATTTATTTTAACTTCGTTCGCAAATTCCTCATTTTTTTCATTCTTTATTCATCTTTTTCTCGTATTTGCTTTTAGTTCTTCCTTTCTTTCATTTCAATATTCTTTTTTTTTTCACTCTTGTCGTCTTGCTTACATTTTATTTCTTTTTTTCTTCGACATTATCTATATTTTTTGTTTCTTTTTCTTTCATCCAATCTTTTTCCTTTTTGTTCGTTTTTATTTCTTTCATTTCCTTTTCTTCGACATTTTTATTTTTCCTTTTTATTTTTATTTTTCATTCTTTTATTCATTTCTTTCTGTTTCTAGACAATTTTTCCTTTTTTTATTTGTGTTTTTAGCCATCTTTTTCATTGCATTTCCTTCTGTTTTAGACATTTTCTACTCCTTCCTTTTGCTTCTTCGTTTGTTCTTTCATTCTTTTTTTATTTCCCTATTTTCTTCGATTTTTGTACTTTCTTTTTATTTACTTTATCTTTCGCTCGTTCTTTTCTTTCATTTTCTTTTGACACCCCCCTCCTTTTATTTCTCTTATTATTCATCCTTATTCATATTTCATTTATTTTTTCTTTGTTCTTTCTTTCGTTACACTGTTTGTTCCTTTTTCTCTATTTCCTTCGTATTTTCTCTTTTTCTTTTACTCTCTATTTATATATTTCCTTCATGCCTGCCCTTTTCCATATTCTTTCGTTTTCCTTTTAACGCTTCAACCAATCTCTTCATTTTATTTTTCATTAAGTCATTGTAATGTCTTCATTAATCGTCCAAATTTTGCCCACTCATCTTGGTGTACCATGACAATATTTTGGGAAAAGAAAATAGACAATTATTCTACGAAGATTAGGTGCCCTTTGCTTACAACAGATAGACATTTCAATTCAATTATTTTTATGATTATTCAGTGTATATTGTTTCATAACAATATCATATTAATTTCATAAAGTTTATGTAAATTTATCATGAAAAATGATAGGACTTTTAATTCTGCCGGAATATACGAGAAATACAATATCGGCAGAGTATTAAACTGGCGATAGTGAGATTCAGTTTAACAATGGTGTAATATTAAATACATTACAAATGTGAAACCCCAATTTTTCAAAATATTTACATTTGCTGGTTTTTAACGCAAAGATAAAATCCAATTTACTCATCGGTATTCTTTATATCTAAACTTATTTATAAATGGAACTTTGTGTGTGTGTCCGTTACATATAGACTCCGAAACGGCAGAACCGATTTTCTTGAAAATTTACACAGTTGTACTATAAGCATCCGCGAGTGTTCTTAGCTTGGTTTTGTGTCAATGTACCCTCGATAAATATCGAAAATCTATAATCGAAAAAATCGGGTTATAGAAGGAGTGATCCGATTTTTATCAAATTTGATACTCATAGACAAAGACATAAGAAACGATATTCAGAAGTTTCAAGGTTGCAGTTCTTACAATATTGCAGGAAATCAATAATATATATAAAAGGCAAGATGTTTGTGTGTGTGTGTCTGTTTATTTGCCTGTATTTTTTCAGCCCTTTTATTTTAGTTTTTGCTTCGGGTTTGGCTCTAAGTAGGTATAATTGTAGTTCTTAGTCTCAGCCATGATACCATTTACTCAGAGGACTTATTTAGATTTCAAAATTCAGTTTACGACGAAAACCTTATTTGATACCAATACCAGGAAATTAAAATTTCACTTACATCCATTAATTTTTCTTTCAGTCTACGGTTTCGCTTTAACTAGAAACAACTATTGCTTTTTAGTCTTTTGTGCCAACGTCCAAAGGACCATAGATTAGTTTTAAAGCTTTCATTACACCCGAGCAAGGCCGGGCTATACTGCTAGTCTGTACTAAAGGTGAGTTGATTCTAAATATGTTTATGCCTTCTAGATATTATTCTATGCGTTAAATAGATTTTTCTATCTATAAAAGTAATTGGTATTGTCAGTAAATGTGTTAATGCAATAATCAATCGGAAAAAAAGCAAATCATTTTTTTAAAATCAAAAACGTTTTAACCTTCCAACCTACCAAGGATACTACTATATATATATATATATATATATATATATATATATACAGTTGCGTACATACTTATTAACCTCACTTCCATGATTACAAATAAAGTTGTCATAACTAAAATTCTTATGGAAACTTCATGTGCCTTTTTTCACAAATAAAATAATGGATTTGAAAAAATGCGAAGTGATACCAACAAAAACATTTTTATTTTAATGTCAAGCAATGCTAATAAAAAAGACACATTTAACATAGGAAAAAGTTGTTTATATTTCTGAGTTGGGGTATTGTAACTATTTAGATTGTTCGGACTGCTGTCCTCCTTTTTGTTGCCATATTCACAAAGATTCGGCCTTTGTCCGCCCCGACCTTCTTCAGGTGACTGAAATTTCAAACTAAACTTTTTATTTCTTTCACCGCGGTAGATTATTCTACTTTCATGAGTCACGTCGTGAATATGTCAACAAAGATGAAGACAACAATCCGAACAATGTTGATAGTGTAAACAGAGCAAAATTATTGGCCTTCTTTCCTCAATGGTCAATCGTGTAACATTTATTCTTGATTATTGTCTTTAATTCTTTTTATAGGGTCTTACAAGATCACTACCCACACTGATAATTATTTTTATTTAGCCATGAATAAAATCCTGTTAAGTGATTAAACAGAAAAAAAACTCTTAAAATCTAAAACGAATAATGACTTGACGTTGTAACAGTGGCAAAATGTCTAGTGGACAGAAGTCTGAATTTGAATTTTCTCACAGAAGAATGTGTATGTTAGAAAAAAGCCAAGAGAAAATCTGAATGATAACTGTCTAGTTCCAACAGTTAAGCATGGCGATGGGTCAGTTATTGCCTCAGGGTGTTTGAGGCGAGAGAGATAAGGAAAAGCTGGAGATGTGATTCAGGTTAAGGGAATCATGAAAAAAAATAACATTCAATTTTGCAAAGACGTCGTGTTGTGCTATAGGCGTAGGATGATATGAATATTTAATAATATAAATTTATATAAGTACAAGGAGTTTCTCTCTTTAACTAAACAAATAGCCCTGACGAGTGAGAACACCATTGAAACTTTGAAGTCTGCATGAATCTGCTCAGTTACAAACTCTTTGTGCTTATCAACGCTCTACCTTCACTCCGATATCGATCATTTTATGATAAAAATACATTTTATAATTACAACTACTGAAACAACATTGCGTTAAACATTATCACAATTAAACGCGCGCGCGCGCACACACACTTATATATATATATATATATATATATATATATATATATATAAAACCAAGTGAGCCAACATATCTACCAAGGTTTCACCTAAACGGATCTTATTCTGCTCTGCTTAAGTATTGAGCGCTTTTTTGTTATTGATTACTCGTCTTTCTTTGGGCTACGTACTGGCTCGGTCTAAATCATCTTTAGCTGATGTTCATGTGCTTAGCTCTTTCTTTTTTTACAAACATTTTTTTCTTCCACGCATATACGCGGAGGGTTTTTCTAAACGAGTACAGTGATAAGTTTGTGTTTTATATATATATATATATATATATATATGTTTATTTTTGTTCTAGATAATCCGGGCGTTGACTAATTTACTGAGTAGATAGGTATTTGTTTTTGCTGTTGTTTCCTTTCCTTGTTCGGCATTTTTTCTTTTCTGAACTCTTAGGTCACGCCAACATAGTTGATTTTCTTAAAGAAAAATTTTCTTAAAGTAAATCAACTATGTTGGCGTGACCTAAGAGTTCAGAAAAGAAAAAATGCCGAACAAGGAAAGGAAACAACAGCAAAAACAAATACCTATCTACTCAGTAAATTAGTCAACGCCCGGATTATCTAGAACAAAAATAAACTTATATACATATATATAGGAGCCATTTAATTATAAATGCTTTGCTTTGAAGTATCCCTTTAATGCTTTTAAATGTTTATACGAGTAAATCATTTTGTCTTAGATTTGTGCAAAGAAATGTTTGTTAATTATTGCCAATGGCAAAAGAATGTGGATTATTTTTGTGAGTTTGTACATATTTAGAACCATGTTTCTAACTTGAAGTATGGCTTCAGTTTTCTCTTTGTTACTTTTGCCAATTGAGTGTGCCGAATGTTTTCTTTCTTTTTTTACAGTTTGGCAATTTTTTCTTACATTTAACTAATGTCACTGATTTTGTTTTCCACCTCTGAATTTAGTCTTTTTATTTTTAATTAGCATCATAACCCGGCGTTGCCCGTGCAACTCAGAACATTTTAGTAGTAGAACTCAGTTATATAAAAAATGATTATATGAAAAATTGTTAAAAAAATTCCATTAAAAAATTTATTTTCTTTTGTCTTGCGTAAACGTGATTTGATGTTTTGTGTGACATTGTAAACAGCATTGCGTTTGCTTTGTTTCAAAATTACGGAAAAAAATATTTACATTTTTTGTTGACTAAATGAACGTAAAATAAAAATTTTGTTTTACTGAAATTAGAAATATAAAAACTATTTATGATTTCAGTTCAGAAGATTTTCGAAGAATATTTTAAAATGTAGACATTTTATTTTAGATGAAAAAGTTACATTCTTTATCTTTTTAATTTTATTTTCTGAAGTATGAAATATTAAATTTGAAAAAAAAAGACTTAAATAATTAACTATTGGCACTTTTTTTAAACATATTTTGTTTTTGTTTGAAAGATTTCGTTACATTATTATCAGTGAAGCGCTGTGTCTTCTTGGGGAAAATAGTGGCTTCCTGTTGCCTTCTACTTGGCTTGGAAGCCTAACCTGTTACATTTTTAGACTGACTGGGGCAAAAGTTAATCCATAACTAGGGAAAGAGATTAGATGATGAACTAAATCCGGCAGAAAGGCCTCTGATTGGTATGTTTTGAGGAGTGTGAAACCATCTCTTTATTACTGTTGTTTCTGGTACACCTTGGCCTGGGGTGGTAGCCATGTTAGGGGCTCAGATACAGAGAAATAGTGATCCCCAAAACAATACTTATTTACAGGGTCCGATGGGTAAATTGTCGCCATTTATGCGTTGTTTGTTCTTTAATTTGTCACCTGCACAATTTAGCAGGGCCAGGTTGGCACTGAGAAAAAGGGCACAATGACGTAATTCACTTCACCAGAAATTTGGAAACGGCATTCGCGCTGGAAGCTCCCATACAAACATTTCAGTGTTTGGGTGCCAATCTGAGGACAGTGACAAGAGTTGGATGAGTCTAATTGTGATTACAAGGGTTTTCGGAGTGATCACAAGTGATGGTGATATTATGTCCCCATTTATCTTCATACAGGCCCTCAGACTCAACATGGATGCCAACATGAATTGCCTTGATGAGTTAGTACTGTCCTGAGAGAAGATGGTTTCTGGTTACATCTGGCCACCTAACTCCTCGGACTGCAACCCCCCTTCATTATTATATGTGGAGTGCAGTTAAGAACCAAAGATTAACAGAAGACAAGTATTATGGCAGCATTCACTAACTTAAACAAACACGGTCTGCCCAGAAGAATTGCATAAGATTCCGAAATCGTCTGGAGGCCGTGAAGCCAATGGCAATTTTACTGACTGAATAATATTTAGAGGTATTTTTGTGTATTTTGGTAAATATATCTTAAAATGAGATGTCAGTGCTATTTTAATTTTTGCGTAATTTATACGAGAATTCACCCATCGTAACTTGTAGAGTAAAATTATTAACAATATATATAAATAGTTATAATTACGAACAATGTTATAGAAAAAGTACCAACAATATATTTTATCTCCAGTTGGAGACGTACAATTGCGTTCAAGGTATCAGTTGGAGACGTACAATTGCGTTCAAGGTATCAGTTGGAGACGTACAATTGCGTTCAAGGTATCAGTTGGAGACGTACAATTGCGTTCAAGGTATCAGTTGGAGACGTACAATTGCGTTCAAGGTATCAGTTGGAGACGTACAATTGCGTTCAAGGTATCAGTTGGAGACGTACAATTGCGTTCAAGGTATCAGTTGGAGACGTACAATTGCGTTCAAGGTATCAGTTGGAGACGTACAATTGCGTTCAAGGTATCGGTTGGAGACGTACAATTGCGTTCAAGGTATCAGTTGGAGACGTACAATTGCGTTCCAAAGGTATCAGTTGGAGACGTACAATTGCGTTCAAGGTATCAGTTGGAGACGTACAATTGCGTTCAAGGTATCAGTTGGAGACGTACAATTGCGTTCAAGGTATCAGTTGGAGACGTACAATTGCGTTCAAGGTATCAGTTGGAGACGTACAATTGCGTTCAAGGTATCAGTTGGAGACGTACAATTGCGTTCAAGGTATCAGTTGGAGAGTACAATTGCGTTCAAGGTATCAGTTGGAGACGTACAATTGCGTTCAAGGTATCAGTTGGAGACGTACAATTGCGTTCAAGGTATCAGTTGGAGACGTACAATTGCGTTCAAGGTATCAGTTGGAGACGTACAATTGCGTTCAAGGTATCAGTTGGAGACGTACAATTGCGTTCAAGGTATCAGTTGGAGACGTACAATTGCGTTCAAGGTATCAGTTGGAGACGTACAATTGCGTTCAAGGTATCAGTTGGAGACGTACAATTGCGTTCAAGGTATCAGTTGGAGACGTACAATTGCGTTCAAGGTATCAGTTGGAGACGTACAATTGCGTTCAAGGTATCAGTTGGAGACGTACAATTGCGTTCAAGGTATCAGTTGGAGACGTACAATTGCGTTCAAGGTATCAGTTGGAGACGTACAATTGCGTTCAAGGTATCAGTTGGAGACGTACAATTGCGTTCAAGGTATCAGTTGGAGACGTACAATTGCGTTCAAGGTATCAGTTGGAGACGTACAATTGCGTTCAAGGTATCAGTTTGGAGACGTACAATTGCGTTCAAGGTATCAGTTGGAGACGTACAATTGCGTTCAAAGGTATCAGTTGGAGACGTACAATTGCGTTCAAGGTATCAGTTGGAGACGTACAATTGCGTTCAAGGTATCGGTTGGAGACGTACAATTGCGTTCAAGGTATCAGTTGGAGACGTACAATTGCGTTCAAGGTATCAGTTGGAGACGTACAATTTGCGTTCAAGGTATCAGTTGGAGACGTACAATTGCGTTCAAGGTATCAGTTGGAGACGTACAATTGCGTTCAAGGTATCAGTTGGAGACGTACAATTGCGTTCAAGGTATCAGTTGGAGACGTACAATTGCGTTCAAGGTATCAGTTGGAGACGTACAATTGCGTTCAAGGTATCAGTTGGAGACGTACAATTGCGTTCAAGGTATCAGTTGGAGACGTACAATTGCGTTCAAGGTATCAGTTGGAGACGTACAATTGCGTTCAAGGTATCAGTTGGAGACGTACAATTGCGTTCAAGGTATCAGTTGGAGACGTACAATTGCGTTCAAGGTATCAGTTGGAGACGTACAATTGCGTTCAAGGTATCAGTTGGAGACGTACAATTGCGTTCAAGGTATCAGTTGGAGACGTACAATTGCGTTCAAGGTATCAGTTGGAGACGTACAATTGCTGCGTTCAAGGTATCAGTTGGAGACGTACAATTGCGTTCAAGGTATCAGTTGGAGACGTACAATTGCGTTCAAGGTATCAGTTGGAGACGTACAATTGCGTTCAAGGTATCAGTTGGAGACGTACAATTGCAGGATTTCAACATTAAATAAGTTAATGGTTAATAAGCCGCTAAAGAAAATCATCAAACGAAACAACTAACATGAAAAAAAAAACTTTCATGAATTTAATCCATATAATATCCGATAATTTCTTAAAGAAATGAAATTGGATTCCAAAATATAACATTCAAATAAACAACATGAAAAAGAATTAACTTCATTTGCAATTATGACCACACAAACACATAAATGCATAAAATACGATGTATTCAATTGTGAAAGGAAAATAACATTTTATTTTTATTGCGTCAATGCAGACAAGAAAATTAAATCTTCGGCCCGCTCAGTCAGGTGTCTCTCGAGACGCGATCGCTCTCGGCCCGCTCAGTCGCATCTCTTCCGAGACGCGGTCATCTCCGGCCCGCTCAGTCGCATCTCTTCCGAGACGCGATCGCTCTCCGGCCCGCTCTCAGTCGCATCTCTTCCGAGACGCGATCGCTCTCCAGCCCGCTCAGTCGCATCTCTTCCGAGACGCGATCGCTCTCCGGCCCGCTCAGTCGCATCTCTTCCGAGACGCGATCGCTCTCCGGCCGCTCGAGTCGCATCTCTTCCGAGACGCGATCGCTCTCCGGCCCGCTCAGTCGCATCTCTTCCGAGACGCGATCGCTCTCGGCCGCTCGATCGCATCTCTTCCGAGACGCGATCGCTCTCCGGCCCGCTCAGTCGCATCTCTTCCGAGACGCGATCGCTCTCGACCCCGCTCAGTCGCATCTCTTCCGAGACGCGATCGCTCTCTCCGGCCGCTCAGTCGCATCTCTTCCGAGACGCGATCGCTCTCCGGCTCGCTCCAGTCGCATCTCTTCCGAGACGCGATCGCTCTCGGCCGCTCAGTCGCATCTCTTCCGAGACTGCGGTGATCGCTCTCGGCCGCTCAGTCGCATCTCTTCCGAGACGCGATCGCTCTCGGCCGCTCGGTCGCATCTCTTCCGAGACGCGATCGCTCTCCGGCCCGCTCAGTCGCATGTCTTCCGAGACGCGATCGCTCTCCGGCCCGCTCGGTCACGCGCTCTTCGAGACGATCGCTCTCGGCCCGCTCAGTCGCATGTCTTCCGAGACGCGATCGCTCTCGGCCCATCGATGCGCGTCTCTTCCGGAACGCGATCGCTCTCGGCCCGCTCAATTGCGCTGTCTTCCAGACGCGATCGCTCTCCGGCCGCTCAGTCGCATGTCTTCCGAGACGCGATCGCTCTCGGCCCGCTCGGTCGCATCTCTTCCGAGACGCGATCGCTCTCGGCGCTCGGTCGCATCCTCTTCCGAGACGCGGTCATCCCTCCCGGCTTGTCGGTCGCGCGTCTCTTCCGAGACGCGATCGCTCTCCGGCCCGCTCAGTCGCATCTCTTCCGAGACGCGATCGCTCTCCGGCCCGCTCAGTCGCATCTCTTCCGAGACGCGATCGCTCTCCGGCCCGCTCAGTCGCATCTCTTCCGAGACGCGATCGCTCTCCGGCCCGCTCAGTCGCATCTCTTCGAAGACGCGATCGCTCTCGGCCGCTCAGTCGCATCTCTTCCGAGACGCGATCGCTCTCCAGCCCCGCTCAGTCGCATCTCTTCCGAGACGCGATCGCTCTCCGGCCCGCTCAGTCGCATCTCTTCCGAGACGCGATCGCTCTCCGGCCCGCTCAGTCGCATCTCTTCCGAGACGCGATCGCTCTCCGGCCCGCTCAGTCGCATCTCTTCCGAGACGCGATCGCTCTCCAGCCCGCTCAGTCGCATCTCTTCCGAGACGCGATCGCTCTCCGGCCCGCTCAGTCGCATCTCTTCCGAGACGCGATCGCTCTCGGCGGCTCAGTCGCATCTCTTCCGAGACGCGATCGCTCTCGGCCCGCTCAGTCGCATCTCTTCCGAGACGCGATCGCTCTCGGCCCGCTCAGTCGCATCTCTTCCGAGACGCGATCGCTCTCCGGCCCCGCTCAGTCGCATCTCTTCCGAGACGCGATCGCTCTCGGCCGCTCGGTCGCATCTCTTCCGAGACGCGATCGCTCTCGGCCCGCTCAGTCGCATCTTTAAGAGACGCGATCGCCTACGCGTGTACGTGATACACTTGGAGCAAAATAATTTTGGTGATAGCTTGTCTGTCAGGTTTTGTTTTTCGTTGCATTTTAACCTCTTACTATACTTTGGTTTTGAACAAGCTATTCTGTGTCTGTCTTTAGTTTACATATTTCAACGTGTCTGGTTTTGTACCTAATGTCAACTGTCCTCTTTTAAAGACATTTTCTAGCGTACTTGCAGTTTGTCTAAAAGGTGCTTTTTCTTCAGCAAGCTGGGCACTTCGACTTTGTGCAATGGTTAGAAAGCCTGTCTCGATAGCACAATTACGACTGAGTAGTGAGATCAATCATCATTAGGTGTTTCCATACTTTCGTCCTTGTGGCATATTCAAGCTACGATTAGAAAATCACCTTTTCTTCAGCAAGCGGTTCGTACAGGAGGTCACTGGTTATTTGATTGTCATCAATTTTCACGACGGGAAAAGGTGCACACCAAAGGGGTTAAAAAGGAGAAAAGTACTTAAGTGTAGAAATTTTATTCTAATTTTCAATTTAATTATCAGTCAATTGTCCGTTAAGTGCCGTACCGGAAGCACGCTTGGGCTATCATGTCTTGAAAGACTGACTGGGTAGAATATATTCCCGCATTTTGCTATTATTTTTTATGGTATAATGGTTGCCAACCAAGGCTATAGAACCCGATCTGTCCGGTTATTTAACATATAGCCCAAGGGAAGAGAGGGATTAATACATTTCCCAATGTTATTTCTGGGTCCCACCCATTCACAGTCAGGTTAGCCAAATGCAGACGACAATTCTACTCCTGCAGCTTCTCTCGCACTTCCCGCCTGTGGAACTCGCTCCCGTATTCTTGCTTTCCTGACGGCTACAACCTCCAGAAATTTAAATGCAAAGTCGATACTCATCCACTAACCACTGGACTCTAGCTCTCTCCCCTCCCCTGTATAACCTTCCCTTTCTCTCCACCTATGTATCTGTCATCGCACCTGCTTTCTTAGCTTTCTGTTGTTCCTTTCTAACTAGGTTGTACTCCTGACTCTTTTCTAATTAATTTTTTTTACATTTATGTAGCCCCCTGCACATCAGTGGTGTTTCCGCCTTGCTCGGGGTGAAATGATTAAAAAAAATACCCTTGGGAATACCTCGCGATTTAATACTTCCTCTTTGGAATAACTGGGGATTTTAATATTCCTTTTGGGAATACCTCGAAATTTAATTATAAATAATTATACAAATGGTATTTTAACTCTTAAATTCTCATATATTTAAGAAATAGAAATGAAACAAATGTTAGATTCGTAAGTTTAATATTCTTTTAGCAGTATTCATTTTTGCACCAACATATTGCCATTTTTGTTGCTACTTGTCTCTTCAGAAATTATGGCTGTTGACATAGCAATAAATTTATCTTCAAGATCCGTCTTTATTTGAAGGCATATAACATGTCACTATGCAAATCCCAGGCCTAACTAATAAAACAACAACTTTTAGTTAAAACTCTACGTTAATCATCAATATTGTCGCCTTGATTCCAACACTTCTCTAACAGTTCTACGCCTTTTTTGTAGAATGTCTTTGGCATCAAAATACGCCTCAGTTTCCGACATCACTCTTTTATTGGAGCCAAATCTTTTTCCTGAAGCACTCTTTTACGGTCTGTAAAGAGCCAAAAGTCGCTAGGGGCTAGATCTGGAGAATAGGGTGGATGCAAATGCAATTCGAAGTGTAATTCATGTAGTTTTGCCTTCTTTGCGATCGATTTGTGACACGGTGACTTGTCTTTGTGAAAGATCACTCTTTTCTTCATTTGTGACCTGCTTTTTTTTCTTCAAACGCACCAATAATGCTACATAGTATTCGCTATTGATAGTTCTTCCTTTCTCAATGTAATCGATGAGCAAAATACCTTGCGCATCCAAAAATACGGAGTCCAAAACCTTGCCTGCTGATGTTTGTGTCTTTGGTCGCATTGATTGGCTTTCTCCAGCTGCTGTTCACTCAGCTGACTCCCGATTTGACTCCAGAGTGAAATGGTGGATCCATGTATCATCCATTATGACATTAATTTCTTATCCCTTTACATAAGTACGTATTCAACATCATTTGTTTTTATAAACTTTGCTTTCATTACGAAATGTGATTCCCCACTTATTCTGGAGAATTTTCCATAAATATGTTGTTCTTAATCTACCTGTGAGCAAACGCGGCACCCACTTTGAACACAGCTTTATCATTGACAGATTTTCATGCAAAATGGCAAATACTCTGTCTTCTGATTCACAGCACTTCAATTTACGATCCGCCAAAATAAGTTTGTGGTTTTTTTAAAATACTTTTTGGTACAACTGCAGATTTTAGGCAACCTGAGCGTTCAGCAAGATTTTTGTCTGTACGACCGCGTTTAATGTCAGCAATCCACCTTTTAACTGTTGTTTCAACAGAGCAGAGTCCGAATAATACTAATTGTTGATTGGCCTCTTTATTTATGTTTTGAAAACTCCGAATTCCAAATCGTAAAGAAGGTAATAAAAAGCGACACCACTATCTTCGTCAAGAATGCATAGCAATTTACAGAAATGTATCTCACCCCGTCTTTCGTACACTGGATATTTATATTTTCTCAAATCTCGTGGTCGCTGTGATTTTGCGTCAGCTTTTCAGCATAAAACAATATGGCTTCCCCACGAGATTCTTTTTACGTACGGACCTCCATGAAGTAAGTTTTTTTTTTTTCAAACTATACTTAGCAAGCCATTGCTTTGCTTGAACAGTATTTTTTTCTATCAGAAAAGAATGCTTCGTCAACATACGAAATTCGGACTTTCCATTATTTTGAAAATTTGTAACAGACGCTTCATTTAAATAAATATAATTTGTAAACTAATCATCCGATTGCGCTTAAATTTTGTCACGTGCCATTTGAAAGTTAGTACGACATAAAAACCTAATGGATATTTTATTATTGTTGCCATCTATATGTCAGGCCCGGGACTTATTGAGTGATGTCTTACACCTGTGAGGAATGAATCCTAGTGTTTCTAATCAATCATTTAGATTCGAATCATAATGAAGTCAACATCGTTAGAAATCGTTTACATGATCAATTGATGTAGACAATGAGCCATCAATTAATGATGATGACGACCAATGTTTAACGGTGTACATGATAAGAATTGCGTTCCAGGAGGAGTTCGTTTTGCCCCCAAAAATAAAATTTACGGTAGATTTTAAATGAAGAAATGTTTAAATTTGTGTTTCACTTATTTTTTGAATTGTTGTGCCGTTAGTTTTTTTTTTTTTTTTTTTTTTAATCGAAATCAAGTGTGTGATGGTATCTTAAATTGTCATAGTAAAAAAAAAAAAGGTTCTAACCGCCATGATACCAATGTGATAGTGAGGCTAGACGAAGTTCAGTATCACTGTAGAAAGTTAATGAATTTAAATTATCTATCTCATTTGGTTTGTGTTTATTTCTCTTTTACTCTTATATATATATATATATATATATATATATATATTTTAATCGTATCACCCTGAGCAAGGCGGTAACGCCACTGATGTGCAGGGGGCTACGTAATAGTAAAACGATTGGAAAAGAGAAAGCCGGAAACTACATTTTAAACAGGGAACAAAGGATGAGCCTCTTAACCTGTTCAATAGACGTGGGTGGAGTGTGAACCGGGCGATAGATCTATCAACTCCAATTGAGAAAAAAAAAACAATAACAAAGTGAGAAGATTGGAAAAGAGAAAGCCGGAAACCACATCCTAAACAGGGAACAAGGGATGATCCTCTTAACTTGTTCAATAGACGTGGGTGGAGTGTGAACCGGGTGATAGATAGATCTAATATAAGAGTAAAAGAGAAATAAACACATATATATATATATATATATATACATATACACACACACCAATAAATACACAGAAGTATACGTACAGATAT
The DNA here is from genome assembly GCA_037127315.1 of Ascarosepion bandense. NCBI lineage: Eukaryota > Metazoa > Mollusca > Cephalopoda > Sepiida > Sepiidae > Ascarosepion > Ascarosepion bandense. Next base: position 1,533,988 of record JBBBDQ010000245.1, read on the forward strand.
ACACATTTTTTCTGTTATTAATAAAACAGTACTCTATTAAATATAGCAAAGTTACAGAATATCTATTTATAAATATACATTATATATATATATATATATATATATATATATATATATATAAACAGCTTTTATATATCTATGCTTTGGTTGTCTAAATTTCTGTTTTGCTTTTTCATACATTAAGTATGATCGATATCTTTTAAAAAAATATTCGTAAACAAACGCTGGGAAATTATCTAAATGCAAAATAATTCGTGTTTCAAATTTTTTAGTTTTTGCTATGAAACTTGTTTTCAAATGAAATAGTTGTTTACACGAGAGCACGATTCTGTTATTAATGTACTTCCCTTTCATATTCTGTGGAGGAGTGGTCCTCATTTCGAAAGGTCAGTAAGTCAGTTAAGTGCCATACGTGATACTCGCTTTAGGCGATCATGTCTCGAAAGAGACATGACTGACTAGGCAGAATATTATTCAGGAGTAGGTTTTCATTGTTTTCTGCGGTAGACTGGTTGACTGCCAAGGCTATAAAACCCAATCTGTTCTATTATTTGACTCATAGGAGGGGGAAGAGATATATTATATTATTAAGTAGTAATTAGTGGAGGATCAGTCTATTACTTCATAACACAATAAAACTGATCATCCACTTTATGACCAGTAGAAGCCTTAAAGTTTTCAACTATTATATTCAGTCAATCAGTTAAGTGTCATACATGATACACTCTAGAGACATGACTGACTGGACAGAAGATTATTCCGCAGTAGGTTGCCATTATTTTCTGCGGTAGACTGGTTGCCAGCCAAGGCTATAGAACCAAATATGTCATATTATTTAACCCACATCTAGAAGGAAGAGACGGATTAAGACCTTTCCCAAGTGTATTAGTGCGTAAGTGTATGCAAGGAATTCAACTGGAATTCGAACCCGGCTTCTCGATTTGTCGTTCCGAGACGATATCCACTGTACCACAACACATATACACTACTTATTTCCTGGGACGTTTTTATTTATTTTTTTTATTTAGTATCCTTTCGGATTATCGCTTTGCTGGATCAAGAGATTTTTTGACTTTACAGCAGGATCGACTGTGTCGAAAATTAATTCAACCTATCAGAGTTGAGCCTGGTTGCAAAAGAAAATGTCCTTCCGTTGCGATCCTCTCCAATTATGTCAGAAGCAAGCTACATTCACCCTAGTCGGGTTGAGCCGGCTTCCTTCCCGATGGAGGAAGATTAATTGGGATTTGTTTAAGGGCAGGATCCCCCAGTCCTACCCTGTTATTTAACCCATAAGTGGATGGAAGTGACGGATTAATACGTTTCCCAAGGGTACCAGCGCGCAAGGAAATGCAGGGCATTCAACTGGAATTCGAACTCGGCTCACTGATTTCTCTTTCCGAGCCTATATCCACTGCACCACAACGCACATCCGTCACTAACCTCTTACAGCACCTGATATTCCTAAGCGGTCACTTAACTAATTACTAACCAGGCTCAACGTTGCTTAACTTCTGTGATGGAACGAGAACCGGTGTATACAACGTGATATGACCGTAATCTTAGGTCAGGTAAAAAATAGATCACTATCAAAAATGGCTGCTACTATTAACGAGGGGAAGGTCTTTTATCATGTAACCTCCACCGTCCCCTCATCCTACCACTCCTGAAAGATGGCTATAAATGTGGAGATAAATGGGACATTCGCGCCTTAGAACCTTCAAACTATAGACACGGTTGCCTCACCCTCGTAAGTCCTAATTACTTCCGACTCACTGGCAACATCAGAAGATAAAAAAGGGATATAACGAGGAAGAATCGTAACCCAGATAAGGGGACTAACAGGTGTTAGGCTCCAGTCACGAGCCACCTGGAGGTAACGGCGATTCAGGGTACCATCATTCTGTCCCTTAGCCTCGCCTCCGCTGTCGGATGCAGTTTTCGGTCATACCCAGGACCAAGGTTTGTTTGTTTTTTTTTAACAGGAAGTAGACTAGGACGAGAATCTGTCATTCTTGAGGAATCTGTAACCGGGAAAAATAAGATGACGAATGGAATAAAAAACGCGTATTTTTCGATTACGCAGAATAATTTTCTTTTGCAAAATATCGAAAATTAATTCGATCTATCAGAGTGAGCTGGGTAGCAAAAGAAAATGTCATTCCGTTGCAATCATCTTCGTTTAGGTCAGGTAACAAAATAGATCACTATCCAAAAAAAAAAAAAAAAAAAAAAAAGATGGGGGCTCCTACTACTAACAAGGGGAAGATCTTTTATCATGTAATGTCCACCGTCCTCTTATCCTGTCACTCCTGAAAGGTGGTTATAACTGCGGTGATAAACGAATCATTCGCACCTTAGAACCCCCAGACTACGGACACGGTTACCTCACCCTGCTAAGTCCTCATTACTTCCGACAGCTGTTAGTAATTTATAGTGATTTACTAAGCGTTTCTTAAGTGTACTCATTACTCAGTGGTAATTGATTTAGTGAGACAAACTTGTTAGCCATTACACCACGTCGAGTTACCCTATATGATTTTCTAAGTGTAGCTTAAATATCTCACAATGCCCAAATTATGGAGCACCCAGTAAGAACCACTCACTACTTAGTGTTAATTGATCTAGCGAGACAAACTTGTTAGCCATTACACCACTTTGAAATTCCGAACTTTTAGAAACTGATACGAAACAGGTATTTAATGTAAATTGTCTGAATTAAATTATTTACAATAATTTGTGAAGAGCCATGATCGCCTACGTTCTGAGGGACATGACACATATGGAAATAAATGACTGAACAATCAGGTAAAAGTGAATTTCAAAGCCTTTGTTTTTACTTCTTCCCAGATTGTTAGTCAGTCAAGTGACATACGTGATACACACTTTTGGTCGATCATGTCTAGTAAGAGACATGACTGACTGAGCAGAAAATTATCCCGAAGTAGGTTGCCATTGCTTTCTGCGGTAGACTGGTTGCCAGCCAAGGCTACAGAACCAAATCTGTTTATTTAACCCATAACTGGAGGGAAGAGACGGATTAATACCTTTCCCAAGAGTATTTGTGCGTAAGTGAATGAAAGGAATTCAGCTGGAATTCGAACTCGGCTCCCCGATTTGTCTTTCCGAGTTGATATCCATTGCCCCATAACGCACTTAAATCATCAGTTGCCATAAAATTAGTGGTTTTACCATTACAAAATACTGATAATAGTTATAAGACAATGAAATAATGTTGTATATTATTTGAGCTGGTGCATAATTTTGCAAAGAAGTGTATTTTCATGAAACAGCAAAAATATGCAAACAAGCTAGCAAAAGAATAATACATTTTTTTTTTAAAATATGATTGTCAAAGTTAAAAATTCAGACAGAAGGGTTTTTCTTTTGTGTTACCAACACTGTAGCATCAGTAAGTCAGTTAAGTTCCATACGTGATACACGCTTGGGCGATCATGTCTCGAAAAGACATGACTGACTGGGCAAAAGATTATCCCGCAGTAGGTTGCCATTGCATTCTGTGGTAGACTGGTTGCCGACCAAAGATATAGAACCCAATCTGTCCTGTTATTCAACCCATAAGTGGAAGTAATAGACTGATTAATACCTTTCCTAAGGGTATTTGCGCGTAAGTGAATGCAATGAATTCAGCTGGAATTCAAACTCGGCTCTCCGATTTCTCGTTCTGAGGCGATATCAACTGGACCACAACGCACATCAGCATATCCTATAATATTAAGGTTGTGGTTGCTAATAACGAATCCTGGCAGGACTTCTAGACCTCTAATAATTGCCTCGCTGTATACGTTGAATTAATCCGGAGAGACGACATATACTTGTCTTTCACCTCTCTTCGTGTATATCTGAACTCATGAACTTAGATCATTGGTGCCGCCTAGGTAACAATTTACATGAGATACTAGATTAGCAACTAGGTCCCACCCTTTTACAGTAAAACTGATAAGATGTAGCCGTAATTTCTACTCCAAAAGCTTCTTTTCTCGCGCTTCCCGCCTGTGGAATTCCCTTCCACATGTCTGCTTCCCCGACAGCTACAATCTCCTGGAGTTTAAATGTAAGGTCAATAGACACATCATATCAGACTAACTTGCATCTATTCTCCCAACACTCTCACCATCTACCCAACCCTCATTCTCGGTATCCTTACCCGTCTATCGCCCTCCTTCTGACATTTTCTATGCCTTAGCATCCTCTCTCACCACTTTCCCCTCTATGTAATCCCCTGCGCAATAGTGGCAGTGGAATACCTTCCTCGGGGTGAAACGATTATAAAGAATTTTCATGTTCGGATACAAGCGGTCTGCTGTCAGTATAGATTTTGATTATTCTAATGGCTTTCTCTAATATGTTAATGTTGCCGAGGTACTCTAGTAGATTTTTGTGACGTACTCGATAAAATACAAGTACACGTCCTTCTGCATGTGTACTGCTCTTTCTTATAACATTCTGAGCATAAATATCTTCATTGTTTCGGTGTCCTTGACAAATCTGCACTGTTCTTGTCCTATTCCATACATGATTTTTCTGCGCAATATATTCATCAGAATCTGGATGATGAATTTTTCTTACGTGGCCCATTAAGCTGATCATTCGGTGAAGTTTATATTCTTTTCAATAAGGTTAAATACGTTTTATTTTGTCTATAGAGTCCAAAATATGCGCTTGTGCCAAGCCAAACAATATCACCTGTGATATAAAATAAAATTCTCTTTCAACTCGATCACAAATCGCTAAATGTAAAGAAAGAACTTAAAAATAACAAAAACGAAACGAATAGTTATGCTTTTTTTTATCACCTCTTCACTTTCTGAATAAATAAAAAGAAATGTTTAAAATAAGCTGTTAGAAGCAATTACAGCTTTAAGCAGACGACAAAGACAGAATTCGTAACAATCCGACATTGCCGACAAGTCCACCTAACTCACATTTTCACCATTGTTTCCAACTTACCATGAAAGATAAGAGGTTTTTTTTTCTTTTCTTAGTACGTAAGTGACTTTATGGTTTTAAGTCTTTTATTCAGTCATCGGAGCCACTTCAGTTGAACATGTAAAGAACATTAAAGACGCCAAGACAGGCATTAAAACGCCAAGCAGAAGCAATATGGCGATAAGTGGAGCGAAACAAACAAAAATAAAAAAAATTGATTCAGTGGTAAGTGTAACACAACTTTATGATTCACAGTTTGGCCACTTCAATAATTAAATTCACTTTCCGAAAAGGGGTGAGTTCGTCTATGAATGTTGCACGTTTTTCTCTTCAACCATTATATATGGTCCTGGGTATGACGGTAAACTGCATCCGGCATCAAGGCCTCTGATTGGGAGGTTGTGAGGAACATGGACCCACCTCTTAATTGCTGCTGTTCGCAGGTCCACCCTAATCCGGAGTGGTAGCACATGTTAGAGGTCCCAACTATGGGTAAATAGTTAACCTCAAAACTGGGGTCAAAAACTATGAAAGTATAAAAATACATTTTTATAGAAATAAATAAATATATATATATATATATGACTTTTGTAGAAAAATATACACTTTTGAATGAAAAATATTATCAACAATACATTTTTCGAAGAAAGAAAAATATTGCCATCATAAATTTTTGAAGGAAAAAAAATTATTACCAGCAATACATTTTTGAATACAAAACTAAAAGACATCTTCAATTTTCTAAAATAAGATTTTTTTTCCATCAAAATCTGACTAAATCAACCTTCTTACTATAACCGAACATTTAAAAAAATCTTTAAACTCTACCTTTTCGGCATAAAATAACACACAGAAGTTGATATGCCATTACACAAAACTCAAACCATTATATATTCTCGAACTTCAAAATAGAAAAAAAAACTCTTAGTATATACAGCATTTTAGATTTTTAACTAAGTCGATACAAAAACCTTCGGATTTCAGAAATTATGGGTTTAGTCTTCATTCTAATTATGCTGGCGATTGTGGACATGGAAGTCAACGTCCTGTGGAGCCAGTCTGTTTCATACTAAACCCAGTCGTCAGACCTGAATTCAAAATCCACTTATATATTTACATTAGCAGTTTAGCCCGGTCTTACACGGGTAGTTTAAGGAATAATAAGAATAAAAAACATATGATGAATTTACATAGCAAATACTTTCACAACGTTAAACTTTGTCACTTTTATAGATATAGATAACAACGTAGAATGTCTCTATTGGATTTTGGCAACATATATAGATAAGATAATGTGGGATGATCGATTCTATATTATAATCAATATATAAACTGATCCCTGACTTTGTGAGGTAATAAGATACATTTTTCTACCCTTAATTTTGGCTTTCTGAAAAATTTCAAGGTGTCATCAGCGTTCTAAAATTTTGATCAACATCTGAGCGCAACTCCCGTCGAGCTAGACTGCAAAATGCAATCGCTAAGTCGAATCTATCAAACAAATACTTACGTAACATCCACCCTTATAGATATAAACACTTTAACACAAAAATATAGCATACGTTAAACTCTATTTTATAATATTGTTATAATCATTTTAATAAGCATTTTATATTTTTAATCATTTTTTTAATCATTTCACTCTTTAGCAAGACGGTTTTACCGGCACGGTTACAAAGGGGTAAAGTGATGAGAAAGAAGGGTAGGTTGTAGGGGTTGTCAGGAAGAGAGTAATAGAAGGATGAGAATACTGGTGTGATGCGGGTGGAGTGAATGGAGAAAGAGCTTGAGAGAAAGGATGCGAGTTAGTGAGATATGAGATGACTATTGACCTTACATTTAAATTCTTAGTTGCTAGTCTAGTAGCTCGAGTAATTTCATGCATAGGGGGCGCCAATGATCTAAGTTCATTGAAGCAGAAGTCGTGAGTTTATTTGTAGAAGAGACACAGAAGCCACATCACTTCATTTAGAGAGCGAATGGGTTCTTCTATACCCCCACTGCATGCTGAGATATATATGAGATACGATATTCTACTTTCGCGTTTAAGTGTGCTTTTATTCATGAACGTTGCTTTCAACATGTTAGATGGTCCGTCAGACAATTGATAGCCTGTCAGATAAAAACATTTCCCATTAGGAAATTTGTTCAAAGATGGCCATTATTGTTCCTGTCAGATGCTATTAGGAAATATTGTTTAAACTAAATTCATTTTATTTACATTGTTTACACTCAGATTGTCCTTATATTTGTGATTACTACCAAAACGCTTTGGCTGTTCTAACATTCGGCTTTCATCAGTGGAGCCTTAAACTGAGCGATAACAATCTATCCTTAGATTAAAAAATGGTTTCAGTATTTAATTTCCTAAAAGTTACTCGGCTCGACAAGCATGTTTTGAAGGCCGGGGAAAATTAAAATAACAAAGATGAGGACATAATCCGAATGTGAAGTATAACATCATCTCACTCTTGAAATTTAGATAGAAATTAGTTTTAGTTTTAAGCTGAAAAAATTTTAATTTAGCATACCTTTTAAAGAATTTTCATCGAAATTTTTCCACTTTTTTTGTTCTAATGTTTAAAAATAGAAAATAAAGAATATTAACAGCATGAAATGGTCTCAATCTTTTTGGATAAGGTAATAAAATTTTTTTTATATAATATCGCCCTAAGCAAGGCAGTTTACTGTCACTGGTGCGCAGGGGGTTACATAGGAAAGTTATGAGAGAGTGACAGGTTATAGGGGATGTCAGGACGTGGGTAAGAGAAGGATGAGAATACTGATCAGAGTGGAGTGGACGGAGAAAAGAGCGTGAAAGAGAGGATGCAGGTTAGAGATAAAAGATGACTATCGACAATACATTTAAATTCTTGGAGATTGTAGCTGTCGAGAAAGCAAGTGAACGAAGGGAATTCCACAGGCGGGAAGTGCGAGAAAAGAAGCTGATGTAGAATTTGCGTTTACATTTTATTGGTTTCACTGTAAAATGGTGGGACCTAGTTGCTAATCTTGTGGCTCGAGTAAATGAATCGAACGTGAAAAAATGGTTTTTAATAATTTGTTTGAGATCATTTCGCTGGACCCTACAGTCGAGTTTGTCTACGGCTATATCTTGTTGAATGCACCGGTTCCCGTCCGATCACCGAAGTTAAGCAACATAGTCTGGTCAGTACTTAAAATGAGTGACCATTTGGGAATACCAGGTGCTGTAAACGTAAGGACCCAGAATGGTCCACCGGTCCTCCAGGTTTGGCGGAGGGCTAACAACCCTGCCCCGTAAAAAACAGTTTGTTACAGAAACAGCAACAAAAAGCTGCTGCCCTATGCACCATCTGAGTGTGATGGATAAATGATGGTACTACCGTAGAGTTTACCATATTGATTTCAAATACATAACGAAAATGAGATAAAAGGTAGATACCCTAGATACGACATTTATGTTAGTCACTTTGATGAATAGCTTAATCATGTTTCATTTTCATTTTATTATAGACCTAATGGAAATTTTAAGTATTGTAAAATTTAGTGAAACATGAATATATTAAGCATTTGAGAAATAA
>JBBBDQ010000245.1:1547500-1585000 GCA_037127315.1 Ascarosepion bandense
TGATTTTTTTTTTTTACGGCTTATCAATCCATTATTTAAATTCGAAATGTTTTAGAGTGAAAGAATAATTCATTTTTTAATTGCATAAACAATTTTATTTTTAATAACACTGATGGATTCGTGACTTTTCCAAGGGTATTAGTGTGCAAGTGAATGTAACAAACTCCACTGGAATTCGAACTCGGTTATCTGACTAACCATTCCGATCTGTTATACATTGCACCACCCCCCACATGATCTGTCTTGCGGAAATGATCGAAACGAAAGAGATAAATAGATCGAATTATGTTAAACTGAGATCAATATAAAATATATTCTAGAAAAGAGATAGATAAAAATGAATCAAATTGGAATAATAATAATAATAGCTAAATAAATAGTTTTTTTAATTGTCACATCAAGCTAATCAATAGTCACATTGTCACAAAAGTTCACTGAGTGTTATAGAAAATATTTAATTTTTCGAAGACTAAAGTTGAATGAAGAGCAAGACTTCGAAAGAACCCCACAAGCGAGAAGGTCGAGAGATGAAACTGTTAGCATAGAACTTACGGTTATATCTAGCCATTTCAGCTGTAAATATGATGAGACCTTGGTGCCAATTTAGTAACGTGTTTTTTTTATTTTTTTTTATAATCATTTCACCCCGAGCAAGGCGGGTGTGTAGGGAGTTACATAAATGTAAAAAGATTAATTAGAAAAGAGTGAGTTAGTTAGAAAGCTAGTTAGAAAGGAACAATAGAAAGCAGGTGCGATGACAGATACATAGGCGGAGAGAAAGGGAAGGTTATACAGGGGTGGGGAGAGAGCTAGAGTCCAGTGGTTAATAGATGAGTATTGACTTTGCATTTAAATTTCTGGAGGTTGTAGCCGTCAGGAAAGCAAGAATACGGGAGCGAGTTCCACAGGCGGGAAGTGCGAGAGAAGCTGCAGGAGTAGAATTGTCGTCCGCATTTGGCTAACCTGACTGTGAATGGGTGGGACCCAGTTGCCAGTCTAGTTGCACGAGTAAACACCTGTTGAGGAGGCATCAGTGACTTAAGCTCGTCCGAGCAGAAGCCATGAAAGTATTTATAGAAGAGACAGAGGGAGGCCACATTTCGACGATGGGAAAGTGGCTGCAGTCGAGTCGCCAGATCAGTACCTATCACATTAGACTCTCCTTTGGAGCTTGTCAAGAACACTGAGGAGAACGGTCAGGGGCACCTGACCATAAATGGCAGCAGTACTCCATGCACGGACGGATGGTTGACTTGTATATATGCAGGATGGATTCAGGCGGAAAAAACATCCTGGATCGACATAGTGACCCAATCTTCTTAGCAGTAGATTTTGCTATGTATTCAATATAGTGGTTCCATTTGAGGTCTGAGGACAGGGTAAGTCCGAGGAGGCGTAGTGTATTGCTCTCAGGGAGAATCACTTGGTCCATGCTTATGGGAGGGAGGAGAGGTTGACTGTAATGTAAACAGCTTGGTCTTAGATGAATTGAAGTTGACAAGCCACTTCTTGCCCCAGTTCACCACAGAAATGCAAAATGTCTAGGTTCCATAGCGGCAAGTTCATCAGAATAATGAGCATGAAGGTATTTATAGGAAAGATACAGAGAAGCAAAATTACAGTAGTAAGTATGATATTGAAACAGAAAATGCCAGATCAGCATCAATAATAGTGCAGATTTGTATCACCCTCAAGAATAAAAGCGTTGGTTGAATTCAGAAACTTGACAGTTTTAAGTTCAGTTCCTGGTTACAGCAGAGATAAAAAATAAAAATTGAGTTAAAAGAGAGATAATTGATATTGAGATACAGACCAATCTACTCCGGTGGACGAAATAAAAGGTTCGGTTTGAAAATCTCAGCACCTGAAGAAGGCCGGATCGTACAACGGTCGAAAAATTGTGAATAAGGCAAAAGAGGGGAGTACAAATATCCGAACAATGTTAATCGTGTAAATAATTACAATCTCATCTCAGAAATATAAACAAACAGTGAAGATTATTACTCTGCATTTTACCAAGAATCTCTAAATATATAGCAGGAACACCAGACAAGGTGTAACAAGATTATTCAAAGTAAGGACGAATAGCAGACTTCTAAAAATGTATGATAGATTTTTGTGATAAAAATGTCGAAAAACCATATATTGACGAACATTCTTAGTCGCAAACAAATGATTCTATATATTTACTCAGCTGAAAAGGTTATTTCGAAAAAGTGTAATAAGACCATTATCCTGGGGGTTAGCATCAGCCATGCCAAAAGAATGTAAAATATAAATATGGACAAACTGCGAGATATCTATCTATCTATCTATCTATCTATCTATCTATCTATCTATCTATCGAGATATATATATATAATTATATAAGTGTGTGTGTGTAGATAGATAGGTATAGACACAGATATAGATAGGTATATATATATATATATATATAGAGAGAGAGAGAGAGATATGTATATTGAGAGAAATAAAGATAGTGGAAATATTACTTACGAAGATAAATTTCTCGATACATCTGACAAACTGATTTCCCCTCAGACATACTTCCCCGCGCGTGATGAGCCGGCATGTCCCTCAGCATTGTGTCGATCGTGATAAGTACTGACAAGTAAAACCACTGACGCAAACATACGCAATACTACGGCGTATAGCTGATTGGCCCTGAGGTGTCACGTGACGTTGATGGAAGGGAACCTCACGACCTGAGCGCAGCCAACTATTCGATTTATGAAAGCCGAGAGTTGTGCGACTTCGTTCGCGAGACTGAAGATGATAATAATGGTAGTCATAAAGTCAGCTTGCCCTAAAGTATTGGTTGCACTGGCATTTATGGGGGTCATTAGTAAAAGATTACAGCGAATCAGAAATTGAAGTAACAATCGGAAAAGAACAAAGAAAAACGTGCTCGATTGTTATGTGATATCTGTCCTTGGGTATGGTAGTGAATGTTGGGCGAGCTCATCAAGGATGAAGAGAAGGCTTAAGGCAGTAGAAATGTAGTTTTAAAGAAGGATGTTGAGCTTGTGTACAACTGAGGTGTTGGAGAGGATGCAAACAAGAAGAAAATTCAAACTTAATATCAAGAAGAGACAAATGAGGTTTAGGGGGACACATAATGAGGATGGGGGGGGTCTTGAGAATTTAACTATTACAGAAAGAATAGGGGAAAGCAGCGTGAGACCTACTTGATAGGCCTGATCAAATGGATAGCGGAGCGGGGTTTGGGAGGGGTCAGTCAGTTAAGTGCCATACGTGATAAACGCTTTGGGTGATCATGTCTCGAAAGAAACATGACTGATTGGGCAGAAGATTATTCCGCAGTAGGATGCCATTGATTTCTGCTGTAGACTGCCAACCAAGGCTATAGAACCAACTCTGTTCTGTTATTTAACCCATAACCGGAGGGAAGAGGCTGATTAGTATCTTTCCCAATGGTATTTGTGCGTAAGTGAATTCGAACTCGGCAACCCAATTTGTCGTTGAGTCGATATCCACTGCACTACAACGCACATCTTTGGGAGCGATAAAGAGCTAAAAAAATATTGAGACTGAAAAGAGACAGTCCAGTCCATGATCGCCTACGTCCTGAAGAGATACAGTACATGAAGATAGCATTACAGAAAATAACTAGAATAAGGAGATGGGTTAGAAATTTAAAGGCATGCAGGGATATTGTCGAGTACTCAATCGTTTAAACCTGCAGAAATCAAAGAAAATTAGAGAAAATCATTGGAAAAATAGCGCAGCCACTCATATCCGAGGCTTCCGGTCGAATACTAGTTTCCACAGTGCTCACCTGTGGTGAGCGGACCTTAAACCCACGGTTACAATGACTTGTGACTTCGTGTTACCACTACCATCGTCGGCTCCCAAGGGTCCTGTCTACCCGATTTCACTCACAAGGCTTGGTGTAACTCATGATGTAGTTTTCATGCTACACGTTGAGATTGTCTCCTCCAGACCGATAACATCAAGAAGTCACCTTCCTGTCGAATCAACCATGGTGAGATTCGAACCCGGATCTTATGTCCAGAAAGCAAATGTTTTAAACACTCGACTAAGTTACCAGAAAATCCGGTATCAACACATGAGTTAATATTTTTCATATGCAACAACGTAAGATTTTTAACTAAGAGCTGATACTAAAGTTTGACCAAATATCTCAATATACATATATATGCCGAGCCCCATACGATTCTCATATATGTTTGTGTGAGCCCCGGTGGGAGGACGCGCACGCGCGTATGTGTGTGTGTGTGTCTTTCTGCACGTCAATGGTTGTACAAATGTGTATATATAACTGCGTCTGTCATGACAAATTTTTCCCCCACTTCCACAAAAATACACCAATGTACGCAGCCCTACATATAGCCAGTTTTTTCAAAATTTAATTGGTTTATCTGACAATAGCAAGAGCGTGAAAGCCAAACTCACACCTATGTATATGAATATGTCAGCTCTATCACTGATATTGAGCGCTTACAAATAAGTACCACACATATATAATATATAAATATATTATATATAGCAAATTGCATATATATATCTATATATATACACACACACACACACACACACACACACACACACACATATCTTGTTTATTACGAGGAAAACAAAAATCGAGTATAGGGTCACAAAGTAAGTTCTCTGCAAACATAAATGTTTGCAGAGAACTTACTTTGTTCTAAAATGGTTTTAAGAACAATTTTAAAATTAAAATTAAAAATCTTAATTTAAAAATTTTAATTTTAAATCAAATTTTAATTAAAATTTAAAAAAAGCTTACTTTGTTCTAAAATTGTTCTAAAGAATTTTAAAATTGTTCTAAAGAACAATTTTTTGAAATATATATACAAACGTGTGTTAACACAAATGTATGTCTGTGCGTTTCTGTGTGTGTGTGTTGAATGCGGCAGGTATTTGAGAACAGAATTAAGACGGTTATTAAGAGAAACGGGTCTAACGTAGCGTACACTAGAGGCACCAATTTTTACCACGCTTTTTTTCTCTTTCGCATGTATCAAGGTCATTGACATGACATCTAAATCTTGAAATCGACTCATGGTTTGTACCGATAAACAATTGAAACTTATCTACTTATATTTTTCTCAACACTGGTCGAATTAGATTGATTTTTTTTTTACATCAATCTGAATCTAAATTTCATGTCATTATCGATAGAGGCCACCCGTTTCATTAAGCGTGTTCAACATTGTTTTCAGATGTGCTAACAGATTATAATTATGGGCTTTCGAAGCGTGAAGAATGGTGTATCTCAGCTCAAAAGAGCGAATCGAAAACGAATTTTCACTTCCACTTCTGGTACCTTATAAAACTTTCTTGTTAATGTTCGAATAGAATGTATTTAAAAAAATCATTTTTTCTCTGCCATCTCTATAAATAAATTAAATTTGAATATTTTTATTTAAACATTCATTTTCTCCTATGGGACGAAGTTTCGAACCCTACAGGAGAGCACATATTTTCCTAACAAGTTAGGAAAAGATATTCAAATCAGTAGTATAATTTCTCAATTATTCAAGCAAATATAATAGAATAAACATAGTGGTAACATTTATTTACATTGTTCTGACTGTTGTCCTCATTTTTATTGCCATTCACAACATTTCGGTTGTTGTACGTTCCGGTCTTCTTCAGGTGCTAGGAATCTCGAACCGAACCCTATACTTTGTTCCCTGGGTATAACATCCTATTCCATGTGTCATGTCACTTCCGGATGTTATGCAGTTATCTACCTTGAACTCAAATCTTTAAGTTTTTTGTTCATTGCTGTACTCAGGTATTGAACTCGATTCTTTGAGTCAAGTCACTGGATCTAACCAACGCTTTTATCCAATAGACACAGAGTTGTGAATTCAATATGTGGTCACAGCAGTATTGAACAAATTAAATTAAGCAGAATTGACTATTAAAGGATGAAAAGATATTTACCAATTTTGACGTCATTCCCAGGTCTCTTTTATCCAAATCAGTGAATTGTAAAGTCTCGAAGAAACGCTATATAAAATTCAGTATTTTTTTATCCATAATGTAGAATGTGATAAAAATGTTCAAATTTTTAACAAGAAAGATATATTTGAGTTAGAAATTGCCGCAAAACATGATTGATTTATGATGAAATTATACACTATGACAGGTCTCTAATTTGTAGTTATTTTGAATTTGTTTACCCATATTGCATATGATCCATTATTTTACATAATTAGGTTACAATAACATTTGTATTTTATATAAATTCAACCTTATGAAAATTAAGATATAGTTGAATGGGGTGCTGTGTATCATATCTTGGGGATTGAAGCGTAGGGAGCTGGTTAATGATTCTTTGATTCGACTTTGTGTCAGACTTAATCGAACTCATTACAGCTTACAGGATTTATGCAGAATTATCATCAGAAGGTTGGTAGTCATTGGAATGTGTGAATTAGTGTAGAAGAGTGGAATAATAAAATATACATTTTGAATGTTAAGAGAAATTTATTAAAAGGAGGAATAACATAAGTTGGAGAAGTTAATGTTCATTGAGAAAGTTAAGTGTATCAAGAGTTCGTACAAAATGTTCGTAGTAGTAATTGTTGAAAGAGATAAGGAGAAAGAGAACAAGGTGCGACCTGATCTTATGTCCGGGTCGATTTGAAGTTGGTTACATTTTAGATGTGTGTCAGCAAGGCACCTGCCCTGACTGACCACCGTGACCGGTTAGACCATCCTTAAATATTGAATGCAGTCACGTGGGGTGGCTCCAGGAATTATTTTTTTCTTTAACTGTGAAAAAACCGTTTCTCTGAAGTATTTTGAATTTTGCAATTTGATGACCAATCAGGATCCAGAGGTTTGCTACAGGGTCACATGAGTTCAACCTTATGAAAATTGAGATGTTGCAGGGACGAGGTCTCGTTTCGTAAATTCGAGGGTGGGCACTGAACTGATCCTCCATGTACATAACCGATGGTTAATAACGACGTAAGCTTGGAATCTTAGAGAAAAGATTTTGGTTAAAGACTTCGAAATTCTTGAAATAATCTAAAACGCTTCGTCTGCATGTCTTCCATGCCACCTGCAGAGATTAACTAATGACCGAAAAGTTGGATAATCCTCTAAATGGAAACCTCCAAATAGACCTGCCATTGATGATTAGTAAACGATACATGAATTATGTAAAGTACCATGACGGTTAATCGACAAAGAGAACGAAGTCGGCGAAACGATTTCGAATTACGACTGAGACTTCTTAGTCTCACTTTTTATAAGTACACACATGAATCCAATTCTCTGCTCCATGGTCTTATATTTTGGGCAAATTTTTTTATTTCTAACGTGGAATAGATTAATTGAATGAACACAGGCAAAACACACCGCCACAACAGACTTTGGTAACCTAATTTGTGTTATCAGTTACTCTAAATTCATCAGGTACATGTTAATCCATGTTGTGAGGAAGGAAAACACTTATCCCCCGCAAAGCGAATTTGCTTGGTGTATCAGGTCTTGTTGGAAGATCGTGTCAGGTCTTGTTGGAAGGGCGTGTCAGGTCTTGTTGGAAGATCGTGTCAGGTCTTGTTGGAAGATCGTGTCAGGTCTTGTTGGAAGATCGTGTCAGGTCTTGTTGGAAGATCGTGTCAGGTCTTGTTGGAAGATCGTGTCAGGTCTTGTTGGAAGATCGTGTCAGGTCTTGTTGGAAGATCGTGTCAGGTCTTGTTGGAAGGGCGTGATAACAGTTAAGTGAAATGGTTTTTTTCCGACTTCCGTGGTCTTGCGTGCAGATGTACAATATATAAAAAAATTTGAACCAGTTTGAATTTATAAAATAAGATGTCCTGCGCGAACGAGAATTGAGTGTCGTACGCAAATATTAGTTACCTTCGGCGCAGGCATAAAATGCGAGTCTGAGGTAGACGAGAGAGAAACGAAAAAACTTTGGTTAGCGTGACGTCAGATAGACGAGCGAGAGAACGGAAGAGTCTGTTCCTTGAAAGCAAGTACGACTAGCGACATAAATTAACTACACTTCTGTAATTTGTCTTTTTTACAGGTAGGTGTGTTACCGTAAACCTAAACCCAATTGCTCCTAGTGGAACATAGGTCATCGACGTCGCCTCACCATCGACGAGGGGTCATCGACGCTTCTTGTGAGAAACGAGAAGACTTACCTCCCGCAAGGCGTATTTGCTTGGCGTGTTAGGTCTTGTTGAAAGATCGTGACCACCATTAAAAGTGAAATGGATTATTCCGACTTCTGTGTTCTCACGTGCTGATGGACAATGAAAAAATAAGAATTAGAACCATTTTGAATTTTTGAAATAAGAAATCCCGCGCGAACGAATTGAGTCTCGTATGCAAATATTGGTTCCCCACTGACACAATCGTGAAAAGCGAGTCTGTGAAGTAGTCTGGAAGACAAGCAAAATAAACTTTGGTTGGCGTGACGTCGGACGAACGAACGAAGATAGACGGAAAAGTGTTTCTTGAAACCAACTAATTTAATCGATTTCAGGCATCGCAAACGACTGACGACATAAATTAACTACAGTCACCTTAGTAGGCTACATTCGTATAAAAATAACAACAATGACGGGAAAATATTCAATGTGTGAATAATGCAAAGAATATTTAAAATAATGTTTCGTGAATTTTCTAACATAGTAAAAGTGACTTTAATCCTTGGACCAGATAGTACCGACTCATTGAAATCAGAAGGTGATACATAGTATATAGGAACTAGAAGTGATATTCCTAGACTTGGTTAGGGAAACTATCCAAGTAAATTAAATAAACAAAAATACAAATTACTTTTTGACTATATCTATGAGATGAAGCATTTTAATTATTTAAAGGTGTATTCTTAATAATAAATAAATTAAATGCCGAATCTAGGTGTGTCGTCAGTGTTTTTGCTCTTATGTCACTAGAAATTTGGGTTTAAATAAACAGACTTCTTCGGTAGGCGACCAGAGGACGTGCATGATATAACTTCTCCTAGAAAACGGCAACTAATCAAGACTTCGCTGAGGCTATTCGATGTTATAGATCAGGTATGCTCGGTTGTGCTGAACTTCCTACAAACGCTCATGACAGTATTTTTGAAGGAAGAGAAGAAAACAAACCAATATATATATATATATATATATATATATATATAATCGTGATTACAATTATACTCGTCTCGAAAAAATTCGAACGAAGGAAAACAAATGGTTTTAAAAAAAAGAAAGAGCTTAGTTCAAGAAAGTCTGTGTTCGGACAGAAATCAGCACGAAGCCCAAAGAAAAAAACCGACACGAGTAACCATCTAAAAAAAGCGCTCAGTATAAAGGTAGACCGAACTTATTAGCATCTAATGAGCCAGACGAAGCTACCTAGGTTTCTCCTAAACGGATCGTCAGGGGAAGCTGGCTCTAGCTTTCTCTGATGATTCGTTTGGGAGAAACCTAGGTAGCTTCGTCTGGCTCATTTGGCATTCATATATATATATATATATATATATATATAAAACAATTTATCATATTCGCTCGTCTAACGACTTTTCTTTCTCTTCCTTCCCTTTATATCTTATGGATTTGGTATTTCTCTTTTATATTTTTTTCTTTATTCTTAGACTATTTACAAAAAAATATTTCGACTGTTGTTTTTATTCTTGTTGCCATATTCACGATGTTTTGGTCGTTGTACTCTCCAACCTTCTTCAGTTGATTGAAGTTTTGAGCTGAACTCTTTATTTCGTTCACTGAGGTAAATTTTTCTCGGTCTATGAATCATGCCACTTCCAGATGTCTTCAAATATATATATATATATATATATATCAAATATACATGGCTTATTAGCTAAAAGCGTTGGTTTTATCTAGGGACTTGATCAAGGGTTGTGAGTTGAGTACCCGGCTACAACATTGCGTCTTAGTTGCCTTTCTTGGGAAATATTATTTTATAATTTCCATCAAGTGTCGGTATCTGGGTCATAAAATAAATAAAACAAGCACTTTCTAAGAAGACAAAACAAAAGCGACACGAAGTTTTCCTGTCCACACTAGAATCTACGTCAATTTATCGGTATGTTGAGGTTTCACAGCCTCTTCAATCCGCTATTGTGTCAAGACAGTACGCTCTGTGACGGACATGCACACCGAAATCACTGCGATATACGAGGGTCATTCAATAAATAAGGTGAATTATTTTGGTATAAGGACTTCTAATACAGATAGAAACTTTTTTTTATTTTTCAACGTAGTCTCCCAGCAGTGTCACACACTTTTCCCATCTGTGCACAAGCTTCCGTATTCCATCAGCATAAAAAAAACACTTTGGACTGATGTCTCAGAAAATCGCTCACAGGACTTTTGACTTCATCGTCACTTTCAATCATCTTGCCTCTCGTGAACGCTTTCAAGGGGACAAACAGGTGAAAGTCTAAAGGGGCAGGGTCTGGGCTGTAAGGGGGATGAGGGAGCAGTTCCCAGCTCAGCTCATTGTTGGTCTGCACCGTTTGGGATGCTGTGTGAGGCCTTGCGTTTGTCTTCGAGTAGGCAAGGTCATCGTGAACAATTTTGTGTACTGTCCCAACAGATGGTCTCAAAGTTCCTGCAATGCCATCCACTGTCACCCTTCTGTCAGTGAGTGAGGTCATTGACTGATTCGATCACCTCAGGAGACCTCACTTCTGTAGGCCTCCCAGGCCTGTCTTCATCCTCAACACTGCTCCTTCCTTCTTTAAACAATTTAGCTCATTTGTATACATTTTTTGACTGGAACATGTGGCACCATTCACAGTTAACATTCTCTTATGATTTTCAACTGTTTTGCGCCCTTCAGCAACGAAATACTTGATAACTGACCTCTGTTCAATCCTGGAGCATGCTTATTAGTCAGCCATCTTTGTTAATCACCAAAACTCTGGAAGCTATTTTTTTTCAATCTGCAAAAAAATTAAATCCATTTGAAGAAGTAAAGGAAGAAAAATTAAAAAAGCTTCTATCTGTATTAGTTCTTATACCGAAAAATTGACCTTATTTATTGAATGACCTTCGTCGAAGTCCTTATACCGAAATTAACCTTATTTATTGAATGATCCTCGTACAATTGTTGAACACTGCTTTGTTTGCTCTCAAGAAAATCAAAGAAGTGTAAGAATTCATCATACACTTACCCAATTCCTATCCTTTGTTTAACAGCCGGTGCTGTGAGTAATTTAACAACGCATCAGTGATGAATGGCACCTAATTTCTTCTTGCTGAAAGAGACAGTTCAATTCAGCAACTCGATATAGCACTTTTGGATGCAAACTCACGGCCATTCGTTATTTTGATTATTTATTGAAGATAAACATATTTCAAACTCTTTTTTCTTAAGAAAGATTGGCCCTGCTAGGTTAAAACGCCCAACACAAGATGAGCAGACCAAGAAGCTATTCGTGGATGCCTAGGATATGTTCACCCCGCGACAGATGGAGAAGAACGGTCAATTTCTGAGGTTAAGGGTAAAGTAGGAGGAGGAAGAATAACAAAAAAAAAACAACAGAGGCAAATATTCTCAAAGGAAAATTAGACAATCACAAAGATTGCTCATAACATTCGCCATAATACTAGACCGAAGGACTCACGGTCGTAATATATTTAGTGATTGATTAATTTTCTAAGACTTATCAACCTTTTGCAGGTTGTTCAAAAGCCAAAAAGTATTTTCAGATTGGACTTTTTTTGGGGGGTGAGGGGAATCGGAACGACAAATTGGGGAACAGAGTTCGAATTCCAATTGAATTCCTTATTGTTATAGGTAAATTCCTACTTAATCAGAATTTGATTAAAAAAAAACAAGAAAATATGACGTGGGTATAAAGTGGGGGATCAATTCTGAATTAGAATCAATATACAAACTGATCCCTCATTTAGTGCCAACGTAATCTTCGATACAATTGTATTCCATAGAATGTAAATAAATCTAAGACATGCCTGTGTAGCTAATTGGTATTTCATTAATTAACTGATTTTTGTAAAGTTTATCAAAAAGCAAGAAATTTGTAATGTGTAAATAAAGTGGGGGATGAATTTTATATTGCAATCACCATATAAAATGATCCCTAACTTTTTGGTCATGATAGTCTCTATATGTTTATATTTCAGAGAATGTAAATAAATCTAAAAAGACATGCCTGTGTAGCTAATTAGTATTTCGTTCGAGATTAATATTTGGAAAATCGGCTGAATGGAATGACGATAGTTTTTCATCAGTAGTGTTAGTATCTGCGGATATCGGCTTGGAACAAGAAATCGGGAAGCCGATTTTGAATTCCAGTTGAACTGCTTACATTCACTTACGCTCAAATGTCCTTGGGAAAGGTATTAATCCCTCTCTTCCCTCCAGTTATTGCTAGAGGGAAAAAAATAACAGGACAGATTAGGTGCTGTAGCCTTGGTCGGCAACCAGTCTACTGCAGAAAGTAATGGCAACCTACTGCGAAATAATCTTATTCAATGAGTCATGTCTCTTTCGAGACATGATCGCCTAAGCGTGTACCACGTATGGAACTTCATACGTGTTGGTATCCGTCTATCTAGGTTTTTGTGGCTTATCTGAGGGTCGGAATTCTAAGCATTTAGCAATAACATTTTAAAATGAAAAATGTTATTTTCCGAAGAAAATTAAAAGAATAATGTCAGTTGATATAACTTTTATATATTTTTCTCAAAAATATACAATAGCAATAAACTGTTCAATTTTCCTTGCATTAAAATTTGTATTTTAAAGGAATTGTTTGTAGGGTGGTGTGAAAAGACCCATTTTATGACGTTCAGCCTAATGGGTTTGTGAGTTCGTAGACAAGACCTTAGTCGGCGGCGGCTGGCTCATCTCTTCTATTGTGTTTCTCATTTCACCCCAAGCAACTGCCACTGGAGTGCAGAGGGTTAAATACGGGGAAAGTGATGAGAAAGAGGGGCAGGTTATCGGCGGTATCAGGAAGAGGATAATAGAAGAATGAGAATACTGTGTGATGGGAGTGGATGGAGAAAAGAGCTTGAGTGAAAATCAATGAGATAGAAGATGACTATTGATCTTACATTTAAATTCTTGGAGATTTGTAACTGTCGGGGAAGCAAGTATACGGAAAGAAATTCAACAGGCGGGAAGTGCGAGAAAAGAAGCTGTAGAGTAGAAAATGAGTTTACATTTTATCGGTTTCACTGTAAAAGGGTGGGACCTAGTTGCTAGTCTAGTAGGTCGAGTAAATTCATTCATAGGGGGTACCAGTGAGCTAAGTTCATTAGAGCAGAAGCCGTGAAAGTATTTGTAGAAGAAACACAGGGAAGCCACGTCACGCCAATGAGAGCGACTGCAGTCGAGCTGCCAAGTCGGGATTGATCACATTACAGATTCTCCGTTGGATTTTGTCAAGAACCCCGAGGTGAATAGCGTGTACGCAAAAGTAGATCAAACTAGCTTCCGAAGTTGTTTGAGGACTAAGAATCAGTATACTATTTTTAGTTACAATATGGTAGTCTCATTTTTAGCCGAGGATTAGCGGTAGTTTAGTTAAATATGCGACATTTTATGAGAACAAATTGTGATCAGTATTCGGGTCGCGTCTTGGGACCGAGATCAGTTAGCGTCCTCCAAGACTCTCTCCTCAGTCTTACCCAATGTCTAATTTATATAAACGATCTGCACAATAACACTCGCAGATCCTTAGTAAATAGACAAAGAAATGATACCACAATGTGTTGGTATTCATCTACCAAGGTTTTTGTTTGTATCTGTTAGAATCCCAAACCTTTAACAACTACAAGAATACATAATTTAAAAAGAGCTTTAGTTGAAATAATTTATATATTCTTCTCAGAATTATACTATAATAAAATGTTTAATTTTCAGTGCAGTTAAGTTTGTTTTATACATCAATAATTGTTCTTAGTGCGTTGTGTAATGTGTGGAGAAACTTTATGCGTAATGTGTTTGTTAGTTCGTAGTTAGTTAGGCTTTAGTCGGCGGCTGGCTAATCTTTTTCACTCTGTGCATGTATTTACATACATGTAGATCAAACTAATTGTTTTGAAGCCCGAGAAGCAGCATATTTCTATTTTTATAACCGTAACGGATATATAAAACTTAGTTCAGATATAAACTTTTTAAATGGAATGCTTTTATCAGTTCGAAAATAATTTCCCACTAGCTCAAATGGAATGACTATATCGAATCCATTGCTAAATCCGCTGCTATGAAAGTCGGTTCTCTGTGTAGGGCCCGGAAGTTTTTTTCTGTCTAAATCTATCCTGCACATTTATAAATCTCCCATCCGCCCGTGCATTGAATACTGCTGCCATATCTGGTCGGGTGCCCCTGCTGTTCTCCTCGGGCTTCTCGATAAGTTTCAGAGGAGGGTCTGTAATGTGATAGATACCGACTTGGCAGACCGCCTGCAGTTTCTCTCCCACCGGCGAGACGTGGCTTCCCTGTGTCTCTTCTATAAATACTTTCACGGCTTCTGCTCCGATGAACTTAGATCACTGGTGCCCTCTAAATACGAATTTGCACGAGATACTAGTTTTAGCAACTAGATCCCACCCTTTTACAGTGAAACCGATAAAATGCAGCCGTAATTTCTGCTCCAACAGTTTCTTTCCTCGCACTTCCCGACTGTGGAATTCTCTTCCAAACGATTGCTTCAACGACGGCTACAATCTCCAGAAGTTTAAATGTAAGGTCAATACACACCTCCTAAAACACTAACCTGCTCCCATTCTATCAAGCACTCTTCCCATCTGCCCAACCCTCATCCTCGCTATCCTTACTCATCTGTCACCTTCCTCCTGTCATTCCCTATGTCTAACCACTCCTTCTCTTTACCTGCCCCTATGTAGCCCCATGCGCAATAGTGACAGTGGAATGCCTTGCTTGGGGTGAGATGATTAAAAAAAAAAAAAGCTCGAGAAAATATATTTATACAAATGATACCACAGTGTATTGGCACCCGTCTGCCAAAGTTTTTGTTTGTATCTGAGTGAAGGGATCTCAAACATTTAACAACTACAACAACACATATTTGAAATAAAACTTAAAGACGGTTATTTTCCGAAGTGTTTACTTGCTTCCCTGACATTCTCTCAAAAATTTAAATTCAACCTCAATTGGCATCATCTATTTTCTTGAATCCCGTTTATTTTTTTATCTTTTACTCAATACCCTCACACTCAGACTTTTCTCTAACTGTAATCCCCTGCACACTACTAGTGATCCTGCCTTTCTTGGGGGAAATTATAAAAAAACAAAATGTTTAAAGTAAAGAACAGATTGTTGACCGGCTCTCACACCACAATTAAGAATTAAGAAGACGAGTTTTAAGAATGTTAACTTACAGTAGAAGCCTTGGTTACACTTAATTATTTCAGCGGTAAAAGGGTGTGACCTAAATGTCAATCTAATAGCACTTAGATTCACATGATCAGGGAACCAGGGAAAAAAATCTCATCAAAGCAGTTTGCCCTGAAAATATTTGTAGAAATGAGGGAAGCCATGTCATGACGGCGAGAAAGTGACTGAAGTCGAGATGCCAAGTCAGGACCGATTACATTGCAGATCTTTCTTTGAATTTTTTCGAGAATCTCGAGAAAAATAGCAAGAGCACACGACCAAATATGGCAACAGTATTCAATGTACGGATGAATCGTAGATTTATAAATGTGGAAAATGGAATCTGACGAGAACATGTTTCTGGCTTGATACTGAAACCCAACCTTCTGAGCAATAGAGGCAGTTCATTCAACTCTGATGCAGTCGTTCAACGTCAGGTCGGTTGAAAAATGAGTCCAAGAAGCCCCAGTAAGTTGCTCACAATGAAGTTTGCACCACGCATTGCTGGTGGTTGGCAGGAAAGTTTCTCTATGGTGGTTAATGAGAAGTTTTTTTTCTATGTAATAAAATAGATTTCTATGTAATCATAGAATTGTACAAAACATACTGAAATTAATACAAAATCCTCGTAACAGCCGCTTTTATTCTTAAACTAGCAGTATAGCCCGGCGTTGCTCGGGTGTAATGAAAGCTTTAAAACTAATCCATGGTTCTGCAGCTCAGACTCAGCCTAAAGAATATTTGTGTGAAGTTTAGTGAGAATCGGATAAAAATTGTAGATTTGTATAAATGACATACAGACAGATACACACACACACAAACATCTTCCCTTTTGTGTATATATATATATATATATATATATATATATATATATATATAATCGATTTTCTGCACTACTGTAAGAATTGCAACCTTGAAACTTCTGAATATCGTTTCTTGTGTCTTTGAGTGTATCAAATTTGATTAAAATCGGACCACTCCTTCTATAACCCGATTTTTTCGATTATCTCAACACAAAACCTAGCTAAGAACTCGCAAACGCTTATAGTACAACTGTGTAAATTTTCAAGAAAATCGGTTCAGCCGTTTCAGAGTCTATAGGTAACCGACACACACAAAGTTCCATTTATAAATAACTTTATATTTAGATAGCTCGTGGTAGGAGAAACTATAAATAAATAATCTCTATTCTATAATTAGCTTTTTATTTTATTTAATTTAATAATAAAAATGACGAAAAATGTCTACGTAACTGAAATCCAATCCACAAATAACCTCCTTTGTTCTAAAATGTTGTAAAAAATTTAATATCTAATCTTTACTTAGAACAGATTTAAGATTAGGAAAATATATTAGTCGACAATTAATGTGAGGGTTAACCTGTTTATTTTCCCCAGAAGTTGATTTATCCTGGGTAATACCAGATATTCCTGCTGGTAAACAAGTGTAGCACGTTGCCTGTAACACAAATACCATACAAGGATTGACCCAACCAAAAACAAAATGTCTGACTGGCATTTCTCTAATTAAGTTAGACGAAGAAATAGATAAATCAGAGGATAGGGTAGAAACATCAAGAAACTCGCAAACATGAACTAAATCAAATTACCAAATTAGTGGTTTTCAAGCGTTATTTTCTCCTCTTTTCTGCCTGTCTCTCTCTCATACATACACGCATAGACGGAAAGTTGGGACCTATCCTCACCTAGTACGACTCTCTGATAAGCTACCAGTTTCCCCTTCGCCTCTCCAGTCATATGTGGCGATTCTCCCTGACGTCAATGAAGGCTTTGTTTGTTCCACACCTAGCAGTTAAGAAATGTTAGAGCAGACTTGAAGGATTACTGTTGGGTTTTTATCGATTAAAAGTATTTTGTTTATCTATTTTCGATTAAGTACTTAAGGAATTAACTTTTAAAATTATTTCTTCATAATAAAAGACAAAAGAAAATATCTTCCAAATTGAATCCCAGTAACTGAAATGTTATGTCGTTTTTTTTTTAGTTTTTCATTTCTTTAGTTTTCCATAATTTTTCCAGGAATTGAAGTTAAATAATCATAAGAAAACAAAAACAATGTTTTGTTCCAAATGGATCTCATCTATCGCAACTATTTTTTTCATACCGTTCATTTTTTTTTCTTAATCTAGAATTAATTCGACAGAAGAGTTTAATTTATAGAAATTTGATTGGAAGTTGGTCTACTCTATTGGTTTTCGGAGGATTTAGAAGAGCACGTACGTTATACAGGAAAATCAGTAAAAATATATTGACTGCTATTCCTTAATAACAAATATTATCTTATTATAACGGTGCTTGTCTTTCCCTTCCTTAGTTCGCACGACGGCTACGCCCGGTTAATACTTCAGAAATAAGACTTTTTAGTTTTATTCGTGTGGTAAGTGTAGAAAAGACACTACATGGTTTCAGTGAGAAAGAATGTAAGAAATAAATTCTCCCTGTTATAATAAAGATCGTTTCATATATATATATATATATATATCAATTCAACACGCCGTCTGTTCCTTTTACGTTACAATTCTCTTCCCTTTTTGCGAACTCAGACGATGCCAATTTTTCTTTTCTTGTTTATTTTATTTTATTTTTATTTTATTTTATCATTTCTTTTTCTTTCTTTTTTTAATTTTTTGCAAATCTATTTAAAAAGGACAAATAGACTGATTTTTTTCTCCAGTTTCAGAAAGGATTTTTTTTGTTGCTGAGGTGATGTTATCCCCTGTGGGGATTTCATATCGAAATGGTCATTCAACATCCTTGAATTAATCCTATTTAATTATATATATATATATATATATATTGGTTATATATCCGAAAAAATGGCTTGGTGGTAAATACCAAAGGATCCGATTAATATTATATATTAACACTAATCCAGTCGTAATTTCGTCTGACCTGTTTCTTTATTTCTAATTTATTTTACTGTATCTCTTTTCGGTATTGTCATTCACGTAATGAATTTAACCTTTTCTGGTTGAAATAATCTCTCATCCTGTCTTCCTCTCTATTATTACTTCCTTTGTTTGCAAACTCGAACAAATAAATTCATTTCCTCCTGATGTTTTGGTTACGCTGTTAAATATATCTGTCGAAATACCCATCTTAAAACTAAAAAAAATAGTTTCCTAGTACACACACACACACACACACACACACACACATATATATATATATATGTTCAGTTGGGTTAGTGTGTGTTTGTGAGCCTGGGTTTCACGCTTTTGCGATTGTCTGACGATCTATGTTCGCTCTATCACTGATATTGAGCGGTTTCCAAAAAGTACCGTGCATATATAATATATAAATAATTACACAAATAGTTATCCTCAGACATATCTGTTTCGCTGTATCAGAGCGAATTAGTACGGTTAGACATTCGATTGCTTTTACCCAGAATTGAAACCTGCCCGAATTGGCCTCATTAAGTGATTCTGCCTCTGAGCTATGGGCGCTCAGTAGGGGGCAGACTTTTAGTGTATGATGTATCATACGCCAGTAGTTAGTACTCTAATTCATTACTGAATGAGCGATATATATATATATTGTTAGTAGTAAGAACTAATGGAATGACATTCTACACACATACACATATATATATATAAATTTTTCATGTCATGCTCGTGGATAGAGAGAGACAGTAGCGTCGACTCAGTTTATTCTTTACTACCAGTTATTAAACCTCTTGCTACGTGTTTGCTTTTTAACAGTGCCTAAGTTTTTTCAATAATTATAATTATGTTGTCATGTAGTGTATATATATATATAATCTTCTTTCTATTATAATAAAGAACGTTGTGTATATATATATATATAGTCAGTTAAGTGGCATACGTGATACACGCTTTGGACGATCATGCCTCGAAAGATAATCCCGCAGTAAGTTGCCATTGCTTCTGCAGTAGACTGGTTGCCAACCAAGGCTATAGAACCCAATCTGCCCTATCATTTAACCCATAGCTGGAGGGAAGAGACGGATTAATACCTTTCTGGTGGGTATTTGTGCGTAAGTGAATGTAAGGAATTCAACTGGAATTCAAACTCGACTCTCCGAATTGTCATTTCGAGTCGGTATGCATTGCACCACATAATCTTCTCAAATATTTTGTAGTTATTTTTGGAAGCTGTGCTACACTCGTATATAAAAAAGAGAAGTGTTTAATGGTTGTTCTCTCAAATGCAAAACGTTAACTTAGTCGTTTCATTTGTACACACTTAAAATAACGACCAGAAAAAAACAGTCAGATCTAGAAAGAAAGGTTTAACGTCTGTTTCAGTGGCATGAAAAAGTTATTTTCAAATCTTTTCATTTGTACCCACTTCTTAAAATAAGGACCAGCAAAACAAAGAAAAGATGGAAGGGTTTAAAGACTGTTTAATTTAAATAGAAAAGTGTTAATTTCAAATATTTCATTTGTACCCACTTTTTAAAATATGCTGTCATTCATATGTGATTGTTATTTCCATATTTTGTTAAAGTTTAAATATTTAACGTTGCAATAGGGGAATTTTTATAAATATTTTGTGCTAGTGTAGTTACAGGGAGATGTTTAATGTGTATTTGATTAGGCCTTGTATCACACATAACTGAACTCCTTACAGCTTACTATTTATTCGGTTTCACCATCAGAATTTTTTTTTTTTTAATCATATCACCCAAAGCAAGGCGA
The DNA here is from genome assembly GCA_037127315.1 of Ascarosepion bandense. NCBI lineage: Eukaryota > Metazoa > Mollusca > Cephalopoda > Sepiida > Sepiidae > Ascarosepion > Ascarosepion bandense. The sequence goes on from JBBBDQ010000245.1 coordinate 1,567,548, forward strand.
TAACGCCTCTGATGCGCAGGGGGCTACGTAAGGGTAAAAAGAATGGAAGAGAGAAAGCCGGAAACCACATCCTAAACAAGGAACAAGGGATGAGCCTCTCAACCTGTTCAATAGACGTGGATGGAGTGTAAACCGGGCAATAGATATCTACTCCAATTGAAAAAAAAAAGTGAAAAGTTTGGAAAAGAGAAAACCGGAAACCACATCCTAAACAGGGAACAAGGGATGAGCCTCTTCACCTGTTCAATAGACGTGGGAGGATTAGGATTTCATCAGAATGGTTGTAGATTGGAATGTGTGAATCAGTGTGGAAGAATAAAAATATACATTTTCCATGTTAAAATAGAAATGTATGAATAAAAAGGATATGAATTGTAGCAGTTAATGTTCATGAGAAGCAAGTAATGAGTTAAGGGAATGTTCGTAGTAGTAATTTGTTGAAAAGTTTATGCGTACGTACGTGTGTATGTATGAGCGTTTGTTTGGTATGGGTGTTCTTGGAAGGAGAAGTAGTAAAAGGAATCAGCACACGAGAAAGTAGAAAGAGGACGATGTGCGACACGACCTTATGACCGGATCGACTTGAAATTCTCCCTTGTTATATTTGTGTGTGTGTGTCTGTCTGTCTGTCTGTCTCTCTCTCTCTCTCTCGCTACTCCCATCATACTGACTGACACTGACCGAGGTCATTTATAGTCATTTAAATATTTTACACTGTATCGCGAATATTTTTTAGTCTTGCAAATCGCTCTGATTGGTCAGAAAACCAATTTAACATCTACTCGCGAAATCCGGTTTCGACTTTTTCTGTAAGCACGAAGTCAATTCTTTTTCTCTGCGGTAAAACCAGGATTTCACACGTCATTGTGAATTTTTGTAAAGGTCAAAAAGAGAGTTGCTTTTAATTCTTAATTTTCTATCTTCTACAATTTAACCCACTATATGCATTCACTTCTAATAAGCTGTATGTGATATTTATAGCACTGCCGAATAAACCAGGTGCAAACGAGTGTGAACTACACAGAACTATCAGCTTAATGAGTCACATCACAAAACTGATTGTCAGAATCCTGATGAATAGAGTGAGAAGCAGAATCAGGCCAGAGATAGAGCAGGAACAGTGCGGGTTCGTTAAAGACACTGGAACAAGGAACGCCATATTCATGATTAGGATGCTCTCCGAAAGGGCAAAACAAATGAAGAAAGACTTATACCTATGTTTCATTGACTATGCGAAGGTATTCGACAAGATAGGACACATAGAATTGATGGAGATACTCGGCAGCCTAGACATTTTCGGGAAAGACATAAGAGTAGTCAAGAATCTCTACTGGCAGCAAACGGCCTGCATACGGACAGGTAACGATCTCAGTAGATTTACAAAGATAGAAAGAGGCGTAAGACAAGGATGCGTCTTTTCACCGGAATTGTTCAACCTGTACAGCGAGAATATTTTGAGGACCCTAGACGACACGCCAGGATGTGCTATTGGAGGCCACAACTTGAACAACATAAGGTATGCAGATGATACAGTGCTGATTGCAGACACGGAAAGGAAACTGCAGGACCTCCTACAGAAGGTAGCGGTGGAGAGTGACAAAAAAGGACTACAAATAAACCCTAAGAAAACTGAATGCATGGTCATCAGCAAAAGGTGCAACCCAAAATGCTAAATTCTGGTGGGAGATACCAGAATAAAGCAGGTGCAAAAATGTAAATACCTAGGAAGTGTTCTAACAGGAGATGGAAAGTGCGACACAGATCAGAAGGCGAATTGGCATGGCAAAGGACGCGTTCCAGAAGCTGAGCAAAGTACTAACACACAGGAAAATCTCACTAGAAACAAATAAGAGTGCTGGACTGCTATGTGATGTCAGTTCTTCAATACGGCAGTGAGTGCTGGACAATATCATCGAAAATGAGAACAAAACTGGAAACAGCGGAAATGTGGTTCTACAGAAAGATGCTACGGATATCGTGGACTGAACATGCAAGCAACGATGAGGTGTTGGAAAGAACGGCAACCAAAAGGAAAGTAATACCGAGCATCAGGAAGAGACAACTGAAGTTCCTGGGACAGGCAATGAGGAAAGAAGAGCCCGGAGAACTTGATACTGACTGGCCAGATAGAGGGAAAGAGAGACAGAGGAAGGCAGCGGATAACATATTTGCAGGGCCTGGTCGGGTGGATGACGGAACGGGGGTTGCCAGGAGTAACAAGAACAAACATACTAAGAGCCACAAGGGATAGGGAGACGTGGAGGGCCATGATCGCCTACGTCCTGAGGTGACAGAGCACATAGAAGAATTGATTGGCAAATTGAAATGTAAGTATTTAAAATCGTCCGTTTGTTGTCAAGTATAAGATGAAGCATATAGGAATGCTGAGGATGGAGAAGAAGTAGTAAAAGAAATCAGCACGCGTGAAAGAAGGAGAAAGACGATGTGCGACGTAATCTTACGTCCGGGTTGTGGTTGAAGTTTCTCCCGTTAAATTTTAGTTGTCTTTCACTGCTTCCGTCTGACTGACTGACGCTGATCGAAGTCATTTATAGTCATCTAGATTTTTTAAACTGGATCGCTAAGTCTTCTCAAGTCTTGCAAATTGCTTCCATTGGTCAGAAAATCAATTTAACATCAACTCGTGAAATCCGGTTTCGACTTTTTCTGTAAGCACGAGGTCAATTCTTTTTCTATGCGGCAAAAACTAGGATTTCACACCTTCTTATGAATTTTTGTAAAGGTGAAAATGTTAATTTTAATTCTTAATTTCCTATGCGCCACACTAGAACTCACTATGAGCTTATTCAATCACGAACTTAGGAATTACGATTCTTCTGAAAATTGAAATAAGAAAGCCATGAAATTTTCTCGGGTCTTTCTAGAAAGCATAAAATATAACAAAGTTAATAAAAATGTCTCAGGATTCCATGTCTAGCCATTTTATTTTCATCTTAACCCTGATGTGACCGTCACTTCAAAAGCAACATGAAGATAATTGTTTCAGGATTTAAAATCTATGAAGGCAGACTTTTTCCTTCTCACTTTTGGCACAAGGGTCAGTTAAAAATTGATACCCGTTCTTTACTAACAGATTTAATCGTAGATGCTCACAAAGTATTCAAAATTGACACAAATATATGAGAATTCCAAATTTGTAATCGCAGTAAACACCTTCCTTCTCAATCCTCGGACGAGAGACCATCATAAAATAATTTCTTTAATTGCAAAGAATTTCATAGTAATAGCTCACAACTGATGCTAAAATGAAAGCAGTATTTTTTAATAATCATATCGCCCCAAGCAAAGCATTTTATTGCCACTGTTTTGCAGGGCGTTACATAGGAGAAAAATTATGAAAAAGGGTGACAGGTTATAAGGGGTGTCAGGAAGTGGTTAAGAGGAGGAGAATACTGATGAGTGGAGTGGACGGAGAAAGGAGCATGAGAGAAAGGATGCAGGTTAGTGGGATAGGAGATGACTTTTTTTTATATAATCATTTCAAAAAATTTCATAGTAGATCACAACTGACGCCAAAATGAAGACAGTAATTTTTTATAATCATATCATCTCAAGCAAGACATTTTACTGCCACGGTTTTGCAGGGGGTTACATAAGTTATGAGAAAGAGTGACAGGTTATATGGGGTGTCAGAAAGTGGATAAGAGAAGGATGATTGTGGTTTTATAAAGTGAGGGATCAGTTTATATATGGATTGTAATGTAAAATTGATCCCCCACTATATAACCACATTATAATAGTATATAATTATTTTTTTCATAATTATATCGTTCCAAGCAAGACATTTTACTGCCACTGTTGTGCAAAGGGTTACATAGGGGAAACGTTATGAGAGTGATAGGTTATAGGGGCTACCAGGAAGTGGGTAAGAGAAGGAGGAGAATACAGATGAGTGGAGTGGACGGAGAAAGGAGCATGAGAGAAAGGATGCAGGTTAGTGAGATAAATGACTTTACATTAAAATTTTTGGAGATTTTATCTGTCGGGGAAGCAAGTAAACGGAAGAGAATTCCACAGGCGGGAAGTGCGAGAAAAGAAGCTGCTGGAGTAAAATTTGCGTTTACATCTATTTACGTTTTAAATCTTGTCCTAACTCGATGCCCTTTTCTTTCGGATCCGTTCGATGAGAGCTGGTTACAAAGCAATGACGCTTCACTATCTAAAACAGATTTAAATGAAGAAGCATACAAAACATACCAAAATGAATATAAACGCAATGAATCTCTGTCAGGAACAAAAACGCGAAGAGCCTAGTTGAAATTACACTTGAATTAACTGCATCCGGCAGCAAGGGCTCTGATTGGGAGGTTGTGAGGAGCATGGAACCATCTCTTAATTGCTGCTGTTACCAGGTCCACCCTGACCCAGAGTGGTAGCACCAGTTAGCATTTCATCTATGGGCCAATAGTTAACCCCCAAACGGGTTTCAAAACACTATGAAAGTATAAAAATAGACTTTTATAGAAACATACTTTTTGGAAGGAAAAAAGAATTACCAACAACAACACATTTTTTTAAGGAAAACATTAGTGCTATAATACATTTTTGAAGTAAAAAAAAAAATACATTTTGAATACAAAACTAGAGGACGTCTTCAGTTTCCTAAAACTAAATTTTTTTATCAAATTCTAAATCAACCATCTCACTATAACCGAACATTAAAAATACCCTAAAATCCTACCTTTTTCGGCATTAAGTAACCCCCAGAGGTTGATATGCCGTTAAACAACACTCAAACTTACCTTTGAGAAAGTTAGTAATTTATCTCTTCTCTCACCCGCTATGATTTAAATATTACGACAAACTGGGTTCTATAGTGATGGTTGACAACCAGTCTGCCACAGAACGAAATGGCAACCTACTGTGGTAATATCTTCTGCTTAGTCAGAAAGGAATTTAAGGAGACATAACCACCTGATCGGGTATTATGTATGACACTGAACTTCTACAACTGCGTTGAAAATTATATTTGATCATTTGAAAATTTCAGATTGGGTCGGTCCCAGAAGATTTTATCGATCAACGCCTCGTTTTTGTGACAATTTGTTTTACCCTAAAGAATATTGATGCATTTTTAAAATGCAGTAAATAACTGATCAATATTCTCTACAAATTATTTTTATTTATTATCTTTGAGCTGCCATTAATTCCTGGAAAAATTCTCCCTAGTTTTGAATACAGTGTTTTCATTTTGTTAGATAAACTGCCACCCAAGGAGAGAGCGATAGACGGTAAGTCCGAGCTACTCGGGTATTTTACTTATAGCTGAGATGGGGAGAGGTGATTAAATCTACCCTTTTCCAACCGTAATAATTCGAAAATAAACGCGACAGGAAGAATTTAAATTGGCAAAAAATACATGTAAGATATTCTTTGAAGTTTTCTTGAATTGAATGCGAAAAAGCCATTTAATACATATTTTATAACATTGGTTTTCGTAAAGTTATTCAGAAAGGAACGTGTGGTAAATCGCTATTTGTCAGTTAAAATAATTTATCTTCGCGCTAAGTCAACTTACTAAACGAATCCTTTGAATAAGACACAATATCATTGGAATAATTCTCTCGAGTAATTCACTCAGAAACTCTCTATTCAATGATGCGCAATAAAGAATGGCATTTATGTCTTCCTACTGAGATGAGATGTGGGAAATCAGGGCCCTAAAGCCCAGTCAAAAATTTCCCATAAACCTTGCTTATCGAGTACTTAGTGTAATTTTCCCCAGACAAGACTACTCTTCGGCTAAGCCCCGTCTGTGTCCTTCTCTGCGCGAAGGCAGTCTGACGAGGAAAGTGTTCTTGGCTGATGCACAACATAGAATGATATTTATCTGCCTCCTTACCGAGGTGGAAAGTGGCACAAGACCTTTTTATTTTGAGGAATCCATGCCCTAAAGCCTGGGGAAAATTTCCCATAGATCCTGCACATGTCAGGGTCGGGTCAGTCAGTGCCATACGTGATACACGCTTAGGCGATCATGTCTCGGAAGAGACATGACTGACTGGGCAGAAAATTATCCTGCAGTAGGTTGCCATTGCTTTCTGCGGTAGACTGGTTGCCGACCAAGGCTATAGAACCCAATCTGTCCTGTTATTTAGCCCATAACTGGAAGGAAGAGACGGATTAATACCTTTCCCAAGGGTATTTGCGCGTAAGTGAATACAATGGATTCAACTGGAATTCGAACCCGGCTCCCCGGTTTCTCGTTCCGAGCCGATATCCACTGTACCACAACGCACATCCCAGGGTCGGGTACCTAGTCTAATTTTACCGAAACGTGACTCTGCCTTTCGACTGAGCTCGTCTTGGTTTTCCGCCCGAAAGCATAGTCTGGGGTGGGGGGTTATTTCGTGTTGATGTACTACACTGGAGACGCTCAGACTTTCAAAAGGATGCTGCGGATATCATGGACCGAGCAGGTGAGCAAGGACGAGGTTTTGGAAAGGATGGGGACGAAAAGGAAATTAATACTGAGCATCAGGAAGAGACAACTAAAGTTTCTTGGACATGCAATGAAGGAGGGATTGGAGAACGTGATACTATCAGGCCAGATAGAGGGGAAAAGAGACACAGGAAAGCAGCGGATAACATATTTGAAGGACCTGATCAGGTGGATGACGGAACGAGAGTGGCATAGTGCAACAGGAGAAAGTGCTAAGAGCCACCAGGGACAGGGAGATATGAAAAGCGATGATCCGCTACATCCTGAAAGAAATGGCACATAAAGAAGATCCCTGTATCACAATTCACAAAGCGAAAGAAAAGAGTGCTAAGAGCCACCAGGGACAGGGAGATATGAAAAGCGATGATCCGCTACATCCTGAAAGAAATGGCACATAAAGAAGATCCCTGTATCACAATTCACAAAGCGAAAGAAAAGAATGCTAAGAGCCACCAGGGACAGGGAGATATGAAAAGCGATGATCCGCTACATCCTGAAAGAAATGACACATAAAGAAGATCCCTGTATCACAATTCACAAAGCGAAAGAAAGTTAAAGAGAAAACTTTAATGAAGGAATGTGGGTAAAAGGACAATAAAAGAAAAGCTTTCATGAACACAGAAGATGGTTCTTGGTGTTGCAATTTTAATTTTGAAGATTGTTGGGCAAAGAGAGCCAAGAATTCGGAATGGACTTCCACAGGTATGAAGTGCAAGAAAAGAAACTAACAGAATAAAACTTGCAGTTGCATCTAGCGAGTTTGACAGTAGAATGGGGAGACCTAGTTGCCAATCCAGTAGCACGCTTAAATTTATGCAGTTGAGCCACTAAAGAGGAAAGCTCATCAGAACAATTTGTAGGAAAATGTTTGTAGAGAAAAGCAATTAAAGTTACGAGAATGCTGCACGCCATAGACAGTTGTAATACTCTTTCTTCAATAAATAAAAATGGGGTGTCTATTAGAAATATAAAGTTTCTACAGTGATAACATTTGAAAAAAAAATATATATGTATATCTATCCTAGAAAAAGTTCAAAATGCAACTGGAGTCTTTACGAATATCTAGTGTGTTAAGTAGTGTGTTAATGCATATCATGATGTAGCCGCACGACTATGCGAAGATGTTGTCATGATATAGCCGCACGACTATACAATATATATATATATATATAGAGAGAGAGAGAGAGAGAGACCAGTTACTAGTCAGAATTAGGCCACTACACATTTATATTAAAAAGTACTCAATACATATGTAATGTAGAGCTTTTTTCATATATTTTCATTCGGAATTTAACCAGGCCTGAAGACACCAAAATTTGAAACTAAGGGAGCTTAATTTGCTGAATTTCGGATTAATTATATATATATATATAAATATATATATATAGTCATCCGGAAACAGTCCTGTTTCGCTACATCAGAGCTTATCAGTACAGCTATACATCCGATTGCTTCAATCCAGGAATGAAACCCGACCGAATTAATATCAGTTGGCGATTCTACCTCTGACCCTACGGGCGCTCGATAAAAGTGTGCGCTGAGTAAAATATCGCTATTTTATATCTATAACTTCGCTTAAGGGAGTTGTTTGTTATGGATTTTGTTAACTGCGCAGAATAGGTGGGCACTCACTGTGAGAAAAAAAGCACCATGATGCCACTCACTCCACCAGAAATTTAAAAACAGCATTCTGTACTGTACTGCTTTGTATTAACACCGAAGGCTACAATACGAAGATTTCAGAGTGTTTGAATGTCAAAGAATTCCGCAATAATGTTTTCTCGAATTTCTTAACACACAGTAACTCCCTGCATCTTAGTAGCGTTATTACCTTGCTTAAGGAGAAATTATCAGGGCGGTGCGGAATTTTTTGCCGGTATTTAATTTATTTTATGCATATTTTTATTGCTTAAACATATCACCAGCATCTAAATCTAAACTTCTAAACTAATTTATAAACGGAACATTGTGTCTGTGTGTGTCCGTTACCTGTAGACTCCGAAACGGCTGAACAGATTTTTTTGAAAATTTACAGTTGTACTAAAAGCGTTTGTGAGTGTTCTTAGCTGGGTTTTGTGTCGAGGTACCCACGATAAATATCGAAAATCAATAATCGAAAAAATCGGGCTATAGAAGGAGTGGTCCGATTTTAATCAAATTTGATACACTCATCGACAAAGACATAAGAAACGATATTCATAACTTTCAAGGTTGCAGTTATTACAATAGTGCAGAAAATCGATAATAGATATATAGATAAAAGCCAAGATGTTTGTGTGTATGTCTGTTTATCTGCCTGTATGTCTGTATTTTTTCAGTCCTTTTATTTTAGTTTTTGCTTCGGTTTTGGCTCTCAGTAGGTATAATTGTAGTTCTTAGTCTCAGCCATGATACCATTTACTCAGAGGACTTATTCAGCCTTCAAAATTCAGTTTACGACGAAAAAACTTATTTGATATCGATACCAGGAAATCAAAATTTGACTTACATCCATTCATTTTTCATTCAGTCTACGGTTTCGCTTTAACTGGGAACTACTATTGTATTTTAGTTTTTCGTGCCAACGTCCAAAGAGTCTGAGCTCCAGGATCATAGATTACTTTTAAAGCTTTCATTACACCTGAGCAACGCCGGGCTATACTGCTAGTTAATTTATAATTTTTCTTTCAGATTATTAAACCGTCATTCATATTTTTCTGCAATATTCTCAACCATGTTCCCCAGAGAAACTGCGACAACCTGTTTCTTGTTGCGGATCTTTGCTTGCATGACACTTTCAGACACCATTTTTGGGTAGGCTTGTCACAGGTGATGAAGAGCCATTTTGTCCCATCCTGCATATTCTCCTGACCTAGCTCCCTCGGATTAGCATTTATTTCGAGGCTTACAAAACCATTTAGATGGCCTTAGGTTAACATCACGAGAGGAGATTGAACATGAGTTGGATTCATATTTCACATCAAAACCTAAAGAATTTTACAAGCGACGCATTTATAAGCTCGTTGACAGATAGAATCAATTTATAGAGAGCAAAGGTCGTTTTTGTTAGTAATAAAGATTTTCAAAAACACAATTTTTTATTTTCATGATGCAATTTTAAACTGGCAAAAACTTTTGCACCGACCTGATATCATAAAAAGATACCAGTAGAGGAAGTCAACTAGTAACCTATCTGAAAAATTTGAGCAAATCGATGTAAAATCATGTACCCTTAAGAGGAAGTATTCGTGAGTGAAGAAAAACAAAAAAAAGTTGTAGAGAACCACGATCACCCACGTCCCGAAGAGGTAGAAGCGAGTGATAAAAAGAGTGTAGAAAGATGGAGTTATATGAAGCTACTGCGATCATTAAATACCAATACTGAAAGGGAACCAAAAGATCGATTCTTATTTTCGCATTTGAAACATCCCCACCCCCTCAGTGACATTTTCTTGTCTATACGTCTCCGCATCTAAAAGCGAAATTTTCGTTTGCGGGAACTCTGTGAAATTACTTTCAACCACCTAAACTAAACAGAAAAGAAGAAAATCCTCCATTCACACAATTTTCAATCTCAGGATCTCTCTTTCCGTTTTTAGTATTCTTGAAGAATATAATTCTTATTCTATCATCCCGTTATTCTTTTCTTTTTGTACCTTTGTTCCGTTATTCATACGTTCTTTGTTTTGTTTAAATTTTTTTTTCTTAACATTCAAGTGTAACGCATTTTCTGACGTCATACACTCTTCCAAAATAGATGATCATTTTTTTTTTCTACTTTTTAAAAATTTTCTTTGTGTGTGAGCAGTATGGTGATAATTTTCTTTTTCTAATTTTGTTACGAGAAAGAGAAGTTAATCTAATTTAAAATTCAAGTGAAACATATTTTCAACAAAAAAGACTCAATTTCAAAAGGTTTTGTATTTTTGGTTTGTAATTTTTTATTAGCTCTATTTTTTATAGTTGATTATTGACAAACGTCGGGTTAACTTCTAGGAAAGACGTAACTGAACGTGGCAAATCATTAGACGAATACGTTCGCATGTTTACGAGCAACGAACGTAGCGCGTCATGTGTGCCTTCTATAAAAAGTATGCAAATAGAGATCTTGAAGAGTTTATTTATTATCGTTATTCCCCTGAAATAGTTCTTTTTTTTTTTTTAACAAGAAATGTAAACTGACAAAATTTTAATTCAATGTCCTTTATCTCAGAAACTGGAGCGCACAGTTTTAGACATTTTTAACATCCCACCCGACGCAAGGGTTTACTGAGTGTGAATAAATATGAGAAAAAAATGATTATCTATCTAAGCTTATTTATAAATGGAACTTTGTGTGTCTGTGTGTATCCGTTACCTATAGACACCGAAACGGCTGAACCGATTTTCCTGAAAAGTTACAGTTGTACTATAAGCGACTGCGAGTGTTCTTAGCTAGGTTTTGTGTCGAGGTACAATCGATAAATATCGGAAATCGACAATCGAAAAAATCGGGTATAAAAGGAGTGATCCGATTTTAATCAAATTTGATACTCATAGACAAAGACATAAGAAACGATATTCAGAAGTTTCAAGGTTGCAGTTACAATAGTACAGAAAATCGATTATATATATATATATAAAAGACAAGATGTGTGTGTGTCTGTTTATCTGTCTGTATGTCCTTTATACAAATCCACAATTTTTATCCGATTCTCACCAAACTTCACACAAATATTCTTTAGGCAGAGTCTGAGCTCTAGGACCATGGATTAGTTTTAAAGCTTTCATTACACCCGAGCAACGTCGGGTTATACTTCTAGTTTAGGATAAAGAAAAATAAAAGAACATTAAGAAAAAAGATAACAATTAGCATTGCATTTAAATTTTTGAAGATCAAAGTTGACTGGGAAGCAAGAAACCGAAAGAGTTCCACGAGCGAGAAGTTCGAAAGAAGAAATTGTTAGCATAGAACTTACAGTTACATCTTGCCATTTAACACCTAAAACAATGAAACCTATCAATCTAGTACAGTGCTTAGATTCATAAAGTCGAGTCACGTAAGCAAAAATCTGATGAGAACAATTACCATAAAAAATGAACAGGAAAGTTATAGTATCTGTTACAGCTGTGAGAAAGTGACTGAAGCCAAGATATCAGGTCAGGACAGATAACATTGCAGATTCTTCTATGGATTATATCTAAATACATAGCAGAAGCGGCAGATTAGTTGTGACAACAATATCCAATGCATTCATGAATGGGAAACCTATAAATGTCTCAACTAGATTCTGGCAAGATAAATTGACTAGCACGAAATAATGGATTAAATTTCCTATCATAAAGTCTAACAATTGATTCAATATGATCTTTCCACGACATGTCAGCATTTACCCGAAAAAGCGAAGTCAGTTACTTTTCTGGGGGTGAGCATCAGCAACGCCGAAGAAAATTAAAATTGATCCCTAGACGATTAAAAAAAATATCAGTTTTGTTTTGTTGGCATTAAAATTAACAAGCCATTTCTTGCTCCATTTAACAAAATTCAAAAGTAAATTAAAATAATGGCTAACGTCAGAATGTTTACTGTTGTTGCGAGTAGGCGAATACAGATCTTATATTAGAAGGAATCTTCCTTGAATAATAGGTTTCTGTAGCGTGTTCGTTTGTATACCACACAATATAAATTAAACTGAAGAAAACATAAGACAAATTGTCATGCAAGAAATGACCACAGGAAAGCGATTAAAAATTCAAGAGTAAAATAATTTTATATAAATAATAAAACGTACATGCATGGTCGAATAATTTCTTGTTGATAATCACAAGTGAAAAAATGTCTGAAAGATTGTTCATGCAGAGTATAGTTCAACAAAAGTCAATATTTGGGATTTGTAAGAAAAATACAATAGACTGTTGATACAAGAAAAGGTTATCGAAGTGTGGGTGTGGGTTGTTTAGTAGTCGAGAGTTATTGGTCTTTACCTACTGGATTAAATGTAAACAATAACTTTGTTCGTGAAGTGAAGAAATATTCGCTCTTTCAAGTTCCTTGCACGAAGAATCTCAACGCGGTCGATTGTTGAGTAAATGTTATTTTTACGCGGTCGATTGATGAGTCAGCGATTAGATACGCGTGGAGGTTATTTGCATCTCTCAGTTCGCAAGCTGACTGACTCGAGTTGAGTTATATTGCCACTTATATATGTCTGGAATTCGGCCCCAAAGATGGCGGCGCGGAGTGTCTCGACCAATGAAAAGGTAAATTTATAAGTTCGAAGTGATGATTGGCTAAAGAATTTTATAACGCTTCAAACTAATACCAATAAAAGGTTAGGAAGGCAACCCCTATTATTATTCAAGTGAGAGATAACATCTATTGGATTTGGTAAACTTATTTTCTTCAAACATTCGTGAACGTTTCGCACTACTACTAATAAAATATTAGGAAGGAAATATAGGGGGTATCTTCTTTTATTTATTCTTTTTCTAGTTGTAGTACGATTCCGTTCTAGTGAAGGGTAGTAGTATACCGTAGCAGGTTAACAGAATTTGGCCTTGTGGGAAGATAGCCCACTATAATTCATAAAATGATTATAAAATCAAGAAAGGCAATTTTGAGTATAAAATAACATTGATATATACACATTTCAATTAATGTTTTTACAATTAAAATAATACTTGAATATAAGTCCAACGGAGGTAAAAGAGTTCATGGAAACTAATGATCAGCTGAAAGAGATAAAGGCTTAGGAATATGGAAGCGTCTTGAAGGTAAGGAATGTTCGTTTAGAAGTTGCCGCTTCGCAGCTCAATAACTCAGTAAGTACTTTGAGGAATGTCTTTGAAATGAAAAGGTTGATAAGTACTGTTGAGACAGGGAGGTGGAAAGAGGTCAGCATAGTAGCCGCTCGACTTAAGTCAAGGGTGAAACTAGTAACTCTAGCCTAAGATTCCTTCTGTCTAACGATGCTTTTGAGTCTCCGCTTTTTATATCTGCTTTTTGGCTCAAGCGAGTTTTGAATTTCATCCTTGTATTTGATTCCGGGCTTCACATTGGCTGGTAAATACAATTCGTGAAGGCTCGCGAAATGGTAATTTGATATTTGATTAATTTTTATTTTTCAACCGGAACATCTGCGCGAATTCACTTGCGCGGTGATTTTTATTCATTAGCTTTCTGGTCGGCATAGAGCTAACATCCGGTTTGCTCGCTTTTGCTCGGTCGGTATCACCACATAACTTTCGCCCCAGAAAATAGTGTTTTTTGGATCTGTTGTCGCTTTTTTTTCCAAATAATTTTTTTTTGTTCTGTTTTACTATTTTCTTTTACTTTTTGTTTGTTTGTTGTTAGAAATAAAAAAAAAATATGCGTTTTCTTTCTTCTATTTAACTGTTCTACCGGTACAAGAGGGGAGTGTTCGAATCCCGTCTTTATTCGAAGGAATGTTTTGGTTTTCGGTTTTTGTTGAAAGGGATTGGTAGCGAATTTTTGTGGGACTAGCTATGGGTTAGTTTGGTTTGTTGTAGTTTTTTTTTTACGTTCGTTGTCATTTTGAATTTGTGAGGCAAGGAAATATTCATATTTCGCTGAAAGTCCAAATTAAATTTTTGTTTGTGTGTCGGGGGAGGGAATAGCCCTGGGTAGGTTAGTTCTGATTCGGTATCACCACAGAAACACCCATCAATACTGGAAAGAGTGATAGAAGCTACTGAACTTGAGAATTCTATTTTCTTACTAGATTTAATAACGTTTCACGCTTCTTCATGTGCTGTGTCCTTTGAGGACGTAAGCGATCATTGCTTCCACTTGGCTCTCTCTTATCGCTCAATCATTTTTCTCTTGGTATCTCTTCTAAGAGTCTACTTTTTGAGAAAGGGTAGAGAAAGGTTTATGTGAAATATCCCACACTGTCATGCACAAAAAAGAAATTGTCTGTGCTTTAATAAAATTGTGAAGCAATTCATGAAAAAAACCGAAAAGTAGTGGTAATAGTAAATTTAGCTGTTTTTTTTTTATAAACATAAAATATTCATTAACCGATCAGCACATGATGCTTTCTGATAAAATTTTAAAGTTTTTTAATGTTTTTACAATAATAGGTTTCTTAAGTTAAGTGGCTGTTATCGCTTTTTCAGTATTGATGGAGGATTCCTTCCTAAACTTGTTGTAGTAGTAGTAGTGTGAAAAGTTCGGAAATCTTTCAAGTAAATAGATTTCTCAAATCCAGAAGCTGTTATTGCTCATTCCAGTATTGACAGGGGTATCATTTCTAACGTTTCATCAGTGATAGTGTGAAACGTTAGTAAATCTACCAAGAAAATGGGTTTCTCAAGTCCAGTAGCTTCTATCACTCTTTCCAGTATTGATGGTTGTTTCCTTCCTGATATTTCATTAGTAGTATTGCGAAACGTTCACGAATGTTTAAAAAAATAAGTTTCCCAAGTCCAGTAGATGTTCTCACTCACTTGAGTAATAATAGGGGTTGCCTTTTTAACCTTTTATTAGTAGTAGTTGTAAACGTTAGGAAATATTTTAAGAAAATGTTTCAAGTCCAGTAGCTATTATCGCTCCTTCCATTATTGACAGCGGTATCATTTCTAACATTTTATTATTAGTAGTAGTAGCAGCATACACGGAAAAGAAAATGCAGGACCTTCTACAGAAGTTAGAAAAAGAAAGTGAGAAGAAAGAACTGAGCATAAACTTAAAGAAAAATGAATGTATGGTCATTAGCAAAAAGAGGAGACCAATATGCCAACTGCAAGTTGAAGAATATAAAATAAAACAAGTAAAAAAAACTTCAAATACCTGGAAAGTGTTTTGATAGAGGATGGAAAATGGGACACGAAGATCCAAAGATGCATTGGCATGGCCAAAGAAGCATTACAGAAGTTAGCTACAGTAGTGAAAGACAGGAAAATCTCATTAGAAACAAAGAAAAGAGTGCTTGATTGCTATATGATATCTGTTCTCTGTATGGAAGTGAATGTTGGACGATCTCCTCAAACATGTAGAGGCTTTTTTTTTTTTTTTTTTTTTTTTAATCGTATCACCCTGAGCAAGGTGGTAATGCCACTGATGTGCAGGGGGCTACGTAATAGTGAAAATATTGGAAAAGAGAAAGCCGAAAACCACATCCTAAACAGGGAACAAGGGATGAGCCTCTTAACCTGTTCAATAGACGTTGGTGGAGGCAGCAGAAATGTGGTTTTACAGAAGGATGCTGAGAATATCATGGGCAGAACATGTGCAACAATGAGATGTTGAAGAGGATGCAAACGAGAAGAAAACTGATAGTAACTATCAGGAATAGCCAAGTAAGGTTCCTGGGACACGTAATGAGGAAGGAAGGCATGGAGAACTTGATACTCACAGGTTGGATAAATGGAAGAAGAGACAGGGGAAAACAGCGCGAGACGTACTTGTTTAAATGGTTAACGGAGCGGCGCTTGGAAGAGATTCCAAGAGAAAATTATTGAGCGACAAGAGACAACCAAGTGGAAATCCATAATCGTCTACGTCCTCAAGGGACACGGCTCATGAAGAAGTGTGAAACGTTAGTAAATCTAGTAAGAAAATAGAAGCTACTGGATTTGAGAACCCTATCACTCTTTCCAGTATTGCTGAGTGTTTCCTTTCTAATATTTTATTTGTAGTAGTGTGAAACGTTCACGAATGTTTGAAGAAAATAAGTTTCCCAAGTCCAGTAGATGCTATCTCTCACTTGAGTAATAATAGGGGTTGCCTTCCTAACCTTTTATTTGTATTAGTTTGAAACGTTATAAAATCTTTCAAGAAAATGTTTCTCAATTCCAGTGGCTGTTATCGCTCATTCCTGTATTGATGTGGGGATCCTTTCTAAACTTTTAGGAGTTTTAGTAGCAGTGTGAAACGTTAGAAAATTTCTCGGGTCCTGTAGCTGTTATCGCTCTTTCCAGTATTCATAAAGATTTCTTCCAATTATTTTATTATTAGTTGTGGGAAACGTTAGGAAATCTTCCAAGAAAATAGTTTTCTTAAGTCCAGTATTAATGGGGTTTTCTTCCTAACCTTTTATTAGTACTAGTTTGAAACGTTAGGAATTTTTTTTAAGAAAATAAGTTTCTCAAGACCAGTTAGTGTTATTGCTTTTCCCTGTATTGATCGGTATTTCCTTCATAACTTTTTAGTAGTAGTAGTGTGCAAAGTTCAGGAATGTTTCAAGAAAATAGTTGTCCCAAGTCCCATTAATTGCTCGTTCCATTATTGATGGGGGTTTCTTTACTAACATTTTATTGTAGTTACGGGAAACGTTAAGGAATCTTTCTACAAAATCGTCGTCTCATGTCCAGTAGCTGATATAGCTCTTTACATTATTGACAGTGGTTTCCTTCTTAAACTCTTCTTAGTAGTAGTGTGAATCAGGTTTGAAAAACTATACGTACCTCAGTCAAGAAAAAACAACATCGAACATCAGATGAAATCTCTCTAATTATGCTTTCACGCTTTGATTCTATGTAAGGAAGTTTAAGAGAAACATGACATTTTTTTTTAACTGTACTGAGCTTATCGTTTCTGAATTTCGAAATCATGATCTGGATAATTGAATGAAGAGTATAAGGGGGATATCCTAAACCACATAAGGTTTTCTTTACAAAATTAATTTCATCATCCAGGAAAGACCCCAAAAATATCATTAATGTCCTATGAACTAGGGTTCTAATAGTGTTTATCGTACGATTTTGTAGACAGAAGGAATCCCATCGCGTATGAACAGCATGAATGTTTGTTGTGACGAGCTATTATTAGTCGCTAGCACTTTGGCTTCATTATTTTTCTCAATCTCTCTCCATCGCACATTTTATTATTTTCATCTGTTTAAATCTCACGTAGAGGCCTGACGAGCGGGAGCGAAACCGGTTGTTTTACTTTTAGATTATTTTGTAATGCTGTGTAACATTAAGCTTCACACTTTCATATCTTTAATTAAATTTTGTACATATAAGTTCTTTATAATATACATATAATGTGTGTGTGTGTGTGTATGTA
>JBBBDQ010000245.1:1587500-1635000 GCA_037127315.1 Ascarosepion bandense
AGAGTAAAAAGCAATAGTTGTTTCCAGTTAAAGCGAAACTGTAGACTGAAAGAAAAATGAATGGATGTAAGTCAAATATTTATTTCCTGGTATCGATATCAAATAAGTTTTCGTGGTAAACTGAATTTTAAAGGCTAAATTTGTTCTCTGAGTAAATGGTATCATGACTGAGACTAAGAACTACAATTATTCCTACTTAGTCAAACCCGAAGCAAAAACTGAAATAAAAGGGCTGAAAAAAATACAGATATACAGGCAGATAAACAGGCACACACACAAACATCTTGGCTTTTATATATATATATATATATATATATAATCGATTTTCTGCACTATTGTAACAACTGCAACCTTGAAACCTCTAAATATCGTTTCTTATGTCTATGTGTGTATCAAATTTGATTAAAATCGGACAACTCCTTCTATAACCCGATTTTTTCGATTTTCGATATTTATCAGGGGTACCTCGACACAGAACCTAGCTAAAACACTCGCAGACGCTTATAGTACAATTTCAAGAAAATTGGTTCAGCCGTTTCGGTGTCTATAGGTAACGCACACGCACAGACAAAGTTCCATTTATAAATAAGTTTAGATGTTATAAACATAGGTCAATTCTGAAATGGATTCCGAAAATCACATTTCATAGAAAATCGGCATCTGATTAAGAAACAGTATTTAGCATTTAGCAGTTTACAATATGTAGTTAATGCCGATCACGTTTGTTTTAAAAGTAAAGGCGTGACAAAAAAAGTAAAATATTTGCATTAATCTCCAAAGCCCATATTACTTATTAGTATATTCATGGTATCAGTCAATTAAGTGTCATACGCTTGGACGACCATGTCTCGATAGAATCATGACTGACTGCACAGGATATTTTCTCGCAGTAGGTTGCCATTAATTTCTGCAGTAGACTGGTTACCAACGAAGACTATAAAATCAAATCCTTCTTGTTGTTTAACCCACAGATACAGATAGACGAGGCGGATTCATGCTTTTCCCAAGGGTATTTGCACGTAAGTGAATGCAACGAATTGAACTGGAATTCGAACTCGACTGCCCGATTTCTCGTTCCGAACCGATATCCACTGCACCACAACGCACATAAATTGTATATTAGTACATTAGCAAGACAACAGGAAATACTAGAATGATTCATAGTTGAACTCCAGAAATTGTTTAAAAATGAAAAAAATTATGTACGAAACATTGACTAATCATTATGAAAATATTTAAAAAATAATGTGTGTGTGTCAGATTAAATAAATTGCAAACATTGTGTCTGCTTATTTTTAATAAAATCCGTTCATACTTGTAGATAGTCTTCCGCGTATTATGACTGAAATCTGTCAGAACTGAGCTGTAACGTTTTCAGATGTTATCATTTATTTCACAAGATACTCAAATACTTTCAATCTCTTTCCGAAATCGTCTTCAGTAGTGTGACTTATGGTAACAAAAACTAACCGCAAAACTGTATACGCGAAAGATTATCCACGAGTAAGAAAATTTGCTGTCTAAAGACAATATATATATATATATATATATATAATTTTTAAAAATATTTTTATCTATTGTCTTTAAACAGATCGCTGAAGAGGCTTTAATAATAGAGGAATATGTTAGCTTAATACTCATTTACTACTTTGTTCTGTAGAAGTAGCAAATTGACAGGAAAATTAAAGCATATGTAAAAAATCAAGCATTATGAGAAAGCGACAAGTAAAAAGTGGTTATATTTGTAACACGCTCAAGAGGAAAACTGTTCTTTTATGTTTTTGATTCCTCTTTAGAATGCAACGAATATGTGTCCTCCTTAATGGACATGTCTTATCTATTCCCCTCACCGAGCTATCACATGATTCTCAAGAGCCTCTTAAGACATAAGTATATTATTCCTGTCTATAAATCTTTTTTTTTTTCTTTTATTCTCAATATGTTTTATCCCTAATATGTTCGTTAATTTTAAATATGGATATGCTTTTGGGCAATTTGTGTCTTTTTAATGTTCGCTCGTAGTGATGAATTTTGAAAAGCCATTTCAACAGAGTATTCACGGTATATATTAGGTAATTTGGGGATCCATAATAATGTGCGCTCTTGAATAATTTTTAACTAATTTTCAAACAGAAATATATATATATATATATATATATATTATAATCATATCGCCCTAAGCCACTGTTGTTCAGAGGGTTACATAGGAGGAAAGTTATTAGAAAGTGACAGGTTATCGGGAGTGTCAGAAAGTAGATAAAAGATGAGAATACTGATGAGTGGACGGAGAAATGAGCATATGAGAGAGGATGCAAGTTAGTGAGATAGATGACTATTGACTTTACATTTATAGATAGATAGTTTTTTTTATGTAATCATATCGCCCCAAGCAAGGCATTTTACCACCACTGTTGTGCAGGAGGTTAAATAGAAGGACAGTTATGAGAAAGTGTGACATTTTATAGGGGGGGGGTTCAAAAAGTGGGTAAGAGAAGGATGGGAATACTGATGAGTGGAGTGGACGAAGAAAGGAGCATGAGAGAGAGGGGGGATGCAGGTTAGTGAAATAGGAGATGACTATTGACTTTACATTTAAATACTTGGAGATAGTAGCTGTCGGGGAAGCAAGTAAACAGAAGGGAAGAGCAAGAAAAGAAGCTGATGGAGTAGAATTTGCGTTTACAATTTATTGGTTTCACAGTAAAAGGGTGGGACCTAGTTGCTAATAATATATTGTTTTTAATATTATAGAAAAAAAATAATTTAGTCATTACAGTTTGCTATTAAATATTACAAGGGAACTGAATGTTTGTGTTACTTTGAAATTATTTCTATATATTACCTATTTTAGTCTGAAAGAGGTAATAATATTATGCAGGACAGTTTTTAACATTTGTGTGGATTAACTTATATATAAATCTTTCTAGCTAGCCATAAAGGATACACGCTTGGGCGATCAATTCTCAAAGAGACATGACTGAATAGATTTTTGCCAAACCAAGGCTATAGAACCGAAGCCTATAACTAGAGGTCGAAGGGGCAGGTTATTATCTTTCAAGGTTATTAGCGCGTAAGTGAATGCAATGAATTCAACTGGAATTCGACTAGACTCGACGATTTTCAGTAATTTTACCCACTGAACCACAACGAACATCATTTGTTAAAAAAGAATATTTTGGTATTTTCTTGTTTTCAGGACTTAAAATTCAAATAATTCTTCAGATGAATTATTTTATTATACATCAGAAAGACCCAGAACAACTTAAATTCTAACACTAAATGTTAGAGAACCTACGATAATATATTGTTTTTACTATTACAGAAAAAAAAACTAATTTAGTCATTACAGTTTGCTATTAAATATTACAAGGAAACTGAATGTTTGTGTTACTTTGAAATAGGTAATATATAGAAATAATTTCAGTCTGAAAGAGGTAATAATATTATGCCGGATAGTTTTTAACATTTGTGTGGATTAACGTTTTTATATATATATATATATATATATATAAAATCATATTGCCCCAAGCAAGGCAGTTTACTTTCACATGTGCTCAGGAGGTTACATAGAAGAAAAGCTATGAGAAGGGGGACAGGTTATATGGAGTGTCAGGAAGTGGGTAAGAGAAGGATGATAATACTGATGTGATGAGGGTGAAGTGGATGGAGCAAGAAGCATGAGAGATAGGTTAGTGAGATAGGAGATGACTATTGACTTTACATTTAAATACTTGGAGATTGTAGCTGTCGGGGAAGCAAGTAAACAGAAGGGAATTCCACAGGCGGGAAGAGCGAGAAAAGAAGCTGCTGGAGTAGAATTTGCATACTTGAAGCAAAGAAGCCCTTACTAAAGAACATCACAAAACATGATTTTCTTATACTTCTCTTGCATGTGTTCAAATATGGGTAGAGTGATTCCCAAACTTCTGCCGATATCAACTGAGTATGGAGAGTTGGGCTCACTAGTGATTGGACAGTATGAAAGTGGTTTCAGACATTCCGTACTGATGAGGTTTGAAGACGAAGAGGGTAGAGAACGGTCATGCAGTCTTCACAACGAACAATTGCAAGCAGTTGCTGGGCAAAACCCACGTCAAAGTGTCAGAGAAATGTCGCAAACGCTTCATGTCAACACTGAAACAGATGTCATTTTACTGTTACAGATTAAGATAAAATCTTTAGGCTTACGACCTCTCACGTTGAATATACCGGTTCTCGCCTGATCACCGAAGGTAAGCAACGTTGAGCCTGGTCAGTACTTTGATGGGTGACCGCTTGGGAATACCAGGTGCTGTAAGTGTATAGTGACGGATGTGCGTTGTGGTGCAGTGGATATCGGCTCGGAAAAAGAAATTGGTGAGCCGAGTTCGAATTCCAGTTGAATACTCTGCATTCACTTAAGCACTGGTACCCTTGGGAAAGGTATTAATCCGTCTCATCCCTCCAGTTATAGGTTAAATAACAACGGTAGGACTTGGGGACACTGCCCTTAAAAACAAATCCCAGTGAATCTTGATACTCGAAAAGAAAAATGTATTACTAGACACAAAAACTTATATAAACTACAATAAATTTTTGAAAGAAAAAAGGTATTACCAGCAATAAATAAATAGTTTAGTTAGCAATAATGACCCGCCGAGGTTAATTTGCCATAAAACAAAAACACAACAAACAAGATAAAAACTTAAATTCTTTTAAAAAGCGAGAGCGTATCGAATCTTTATTGTAAAATATACTGAGTCCTTCAGGTCGTTTCAGATGCATAAATAAATAGAGCGAAATATTTTAAAAAATGTAAAAGATTTACAAATTAACATTTTAAGTATAATTAATAGATAAAAAAAGGAGAAAAAACTGCATTAACTTTTATTCATTATCGTTATCATCATCATTAACCCTTTAGTCCGTGAAGTGCCATACGTGATACACGCTTTGGCGATCATATCTCTAAAAAAAACATGACTGACCGGGCAGAACATTATCCCGCAGTCGGTTGCCATTACTTTCTGCGGTGGACTGGTTGCCGACCAAAACTATAGAACCCAATCTGTCCTGTTATTTAACCAATAACTGGAAGGAAGGGACGGATTAATACATTTCCCAAGGGTATTTGCGCGTAAGTGAATGCAATGAATTCAACTGAAATTCGAACTAGGCTCTCCGATTTCTCGTTCCGAGCCGATATCCACTGCACCACAACGCACGTTCATTAACCCTTCAGCAGATTCATTATAATGAACCTTTAGTTTCCTAGGTCTCTTAACCTCTTTCTTGAAATGGTCATGTCGAAGGCTATTGAGCAAAAGAGGCGTATTATAGAATCATTCCTATCTAACTTTTATACGCCTATATATTTTTTTTTACTATTGTCCAATCAATACAAAATCCAAGAGGCACTCAAAAGTGATTAAATGAGGTTGCTTTAAAGGTTTACAGGGAGGGAGCAAGGGATCTGTATTACAAGGTTAGTGTAATATGGATAACTGTTAAATCTCGAAGTGGGCAGGTTAAGTAATTGGAGGAGCGTCCTCTCAGGGGTCCGTTCTGTGGAAGAATCTGAGGAACTTGCTCCTTACCAATGGAATATGAAGGAAATAAAAATGAGTCGACTCAGTCTACCGGGAATGACGGGTTCCAGTGAAGTTCTGTACTAATGAAATTGATGTATGTTCTTGGCCACAACACAGAACAGCTCTGAGAAAATAGCGGTAGAAATAATCTCAAGATTTTCAATGAAGATAAATGTCGAGTCTATCCTATAGAGTGCATACTACTTATGATTCCGTAACCTTTTCCACTATAATTTACTCCAGATAGTAACCAAATGACCCTTGCGCAACAACAAAAAAGTATCCAGATAGTTATAAAATCACATTTGGAGAGTTAAGATAAAACGCAAAGAAAATGGCTTCCCGACAGAAAGGAAGCCAGAAAATTCCACTTAAATGCCTTTTAACAAGTTAACAAAAAAAAAATTAGAATTTGTCTAAATAGATTGCTAATCTATTTAGACAAAGGAGAAAAGACCAGCGACGCCTGAATAATCAATAGTAATTACGTGCCAATTAAAATCTTTTTTTCTTTAATTGGAAATAATCAAATGAAAACGCAGTCATTCGAATGTAATTCTGTGCTCACTCTATCATTATTGTTGTTGTTTTGATCCTTATATTTCAGACAATTCCACTTTCCGGTTGAGTTTAGAGAAATTTCATGGATTGAAATGAGGTAGTGTCATTACTACATGAACGTTTCGAATTAGCACCAGGTTTTTTGTTAATCATGATATATTGGCTGATGGTATTTCCGTCATTTTTAATGTTGCCTTCATTTCTGAGATGAATTATTTCGAATTCTTTCATGAATGATTCCAACGAGAATCGTGCTTATTTTTATTACAATCCCAGTGTCGTTTCATGGATTCAGATGTAGTGTTCTTATTTCATAAATGTTTCGAATTAGCATCGGCATATTGTGTTGATCACGATATACTAGCTGGTGAGATTTCAAACCTTTCTAATATTACCTTGATTCCTGAGATTACAGCCATTATTCCATTTTCCGAAGTAGGTTGCCATTTCTCTCTGCAGTACACTGGTTTCCAGCCAAGGCTACAGAACCCAATCTGTCCTATTATTTAGCCCATAACTGGAATGAAGTGACGGATTAATACCTTTCTCAAGAGTATTTGTGCGTAAGTGACTGCAACGAATTCAACTGGAATTCGAACTCGGCTCTCCAATTTCTTGTTCCGAGCCGATATCCATTGCATCAGAACACGCATTTTTGTCTTACACATTCTTCATAAAGAAAATTTAACTTTTTTCCATCGTTGTTTTTAAAAGGAGATACTGGTCGCTGATTTCAGGGATATTTTGAACTGTAGCCTTTTTTATGAAGCAGTGCGATCATACAATATATACAATACTATTTTATGGTAACATGAATACGAATTAGATGATTGTCGGATAAACAGGAGTTGATGTTTGGGAAACTCCTGACCTGACCAATAGTACGATTGCATAAGAAAAATGGTCTTTCGTAATTTATTCAGATGTTTTTCAAAGAGGTTAGGGCCGAGATGTTTTCCGAACTCATACATAGCACATAAGAAAAAAAATAAGCAGTATATCTGCAAAAACCGACATAGAATTGTGGATATTTGTCAACACTAAGCGGGAACTGTCTGTTTTAGGCATAAAAGCAATCGACCTTGATCGAACTGTCTGATTTTTGAAATGTAGAAATTTTGATCTCCTTATTTATTTCATTTCTTATATCCTTGTTCTGGAAACTCTGATTCATTTGTCGAACTATGGCTTTGTTTGTCTGGCAACTTTGGTTATCCGTATAATTTTTTTTGTTACATTTTTTTTATTTCTCTATCACGACAGTTCTGCGCAATAAAATGAAATATTAGTGATGTATCTTTTGTATCATTCTAACCTATAAGAAATACAGACAATTTTGTACAACGGTGACAACTCGAAAATTGTTGAAATGCTTTAAAAGGGTGAAACGAAGGGGGGAATTGTTAAGAGACCACTCTACGATAATTCAATTTAATTGGGACTCTGTATACAGAGCACACGGTCAGATTTCTTCAAATGCGGTAGGTTCATTTGACGTAGCCGGCTTAACCGACTAAGTTAAAGCCACAGCAGGTATATGTAATAATATAAAGTTTGTATGTAAGATAGTTGAGAGAAGGTTACGGCTTAGGGAGAGAGAAAAATCAGTTACACTGATTGTATTTATTTCTGAAAGGAATAATTCCTGTAAAAAAGGAACAAAAGTATTTTTATAGGACCATGAATTGACGAATCAGCAACGAGCAATAACGCAATATTTACTCGCAAAAAGTTTCAGTCTACAAAACTCTTTAGTAAAGATCTGCAACTGATAGCATAGAGAAGTTTCTCTCCCTCTCTTCGCGCTGTCGGTCGATAACAATAATTTGATAAAATTTCCCAATTAGAGGCAGTGAAAGTCCTCAACACATACCATAACTGTTGTGCTATTTAATACTAAAAAAACAACTTTCTCCTGTTGAAAAGGTATATTGTTTGACTTTCAGCAAGAATAGACAATGCGAATAATTGGCCTGAAGACAGGCTAGAAAAATTGACACACCTATACTGCCTATTTTAGAATAACAACTGAAGTTTCCACTTACAGGCCAGGAATCAAGCAGATACAGAAATTTAAACAAGTGTAAAATGTTCTAACAGAAAACGGAAGATATGACACTGAGATCCGAAGGTGTATTGAGATGAACAAAAACGCATCCAAAAAGCTAAACAGAGTATTAAGAGACAGGAAAATTTCGTTAGAAACAAATAGAATAACAGTGGACTTTTAAGTGATATATGTGCTCTTAAATGGCAGTGAATGCTGGAAAATCTCAAAGATTGAGAAGAGACTTCAAGCAACAGAAATGTAGTTCTACAGAAGGATGCTGAGGATGCCAGTGGCCGAACATGTTAGCAACGACGAGATTTTGGAGAGAACGGAAACGAAAAGGAAACTTATATTTAACATCAGGAAGAGAGAATTACAAATTCTGTAACGCTTAATGAGTAAGGAGGGGTTGGAAAATTTGATACTCACAGAGTGGTTGGAGAGCCAGGGGAAAACCGAATTAATTTCATTGCTTCATCAGATCAGCTTACAAAATATTTTATTTTGATATACTAGCTTTTGTTAGAGACGGTGTTTCTTTTGTCAAATATCTTGTGCGCAACCATATTATAATACATTTATATACAATCAAATTTGCTTATTTTATCAGTTAGGTAGATACCATACGTGATACACACTTAAGTGAGCATGTCTCGATAGAAGATTTTCCGAAGTAGGTTGCCATTTCTCTCTGCAGTAGACTGGTTTCCAGCCAAGGCTACAGAACCCAATCTGTCCTATTATTTAGCCCATAACTGGAATGAAGTGACGGATTAATGCCTTTCTCAAGAGTATTTGTGCGTAAGTGACTGCAACGAATTCAACTGGAATTCGAACTCGGCTCTCCAATTTCTTGTTCCGAGCCGATATCCATTGCATCAGAACACGCATTTTTGTCTTACACATTCTTCATAAAGAAAATTTAACTTTTTTCCATTTGGCATTTAATTTTCCATTTCGTACCACCTCCTCCTTTACACATATCACGTACTTCATTGCCATTTTATAGTAAACATTTACCTGTTTACCATTGGATGTATGCAAATATATCAACGAATGAAACGTTATTTCATAATTTTTCTTAAAGACTTTGGCAAGATTCTTATTTTGATGTGAGCACATCAAAATAAAATGAAAACCCTGTAAAAGTGCTGTAGTTACTATTAAAATAATAGTTTAGTCAACATAATTATGAAAGTTGCCTTACACCTTGTTTTCTCTTCACATAGAGACTGCCAGCTAATTTCGTTTCCTGCGAGAGGGCCGTCATGTTTATATTGCTAAAGGGTTAATTTCGTTATTGGTTTTTGTGTTGATTTTTGTTGATGATGAACTTCTGCGAGGTTTGCACTTCTTAAACTCAATGGTCATTCAAGAACACTAGATTTTACGGAATGACTCTCATGAATAAAGGTTAAATGGACTTAAAAAATAATGTCTTTTTGTTAAAGATGAGGAAATGAATTAGGAACAACGAAAAGCTCTTATTTTTGCTTTTGTTAATATCATTGCTACTATGGCGGCCGATGAACAGAGGGAAGGCTATTACAATGATAACTGGTTAATTTTGATCCTAGGGGGCAAAAAGCCTGTACTTTTCTACAACCTTTTCATTAGTATTGTGTTCATCATTCTGTTTTGGAACAGATCAATAAAATTGATTATTTTGGTGCTTTCTTTTTTTATATATATATATATATATATATATAAACAGCAGGAAACAAAGTAAATTTAAAACTTACAGGCTTATAAATGATGAAAAATAAAAAGGAAAATGGTTTCTTATTTTTTTATTTTTCATCATTTATACGTCTGTCAGTATTAAATTTACTTTGTTTCCTGCTGTTATACATTTTTGTACGTTCAAAAATTTAATTATATATATATATATATATAATGTTGCACACTTTCTTCTAATGAGTGCTGAGCCAGGGATCGAACCAGGGACCGTTGGATTTCAATCCAAAGCTCTCCCAGCTGGTTTCTTGCTACGCCTCTTCGTCTTCCTCCTCCACTTTCCTCCTTCCACCTTTTCACTGTGTCTCTCTGCTTCAGCTTCTCGCCAAGAAATTGACACCGCCCCCTACCGGGTGAATCGGTCGGGTTTTTATCTATGACACTCTACCCATAATCCATTTCCTCAGTCTATAAAAATTCCACTCGGGGGGCCCCCCTCTCTTTTTCCCTTTAGAATGGGCTGAAGGTGGATTATTAAGACAGCGGTGAGTATTTTTTTTTCTTTTCTATATGATGGCGGTGCTTCTTTCTTTGGATCCGATTACTGCCCTGCACGCCAGACACAAACGAACCCTCTTTTTTCCAGAGCCGTCGCTAGTCTCCCTTTCATGTTCACAATATAAGAAAGTAAAAAAAACTTATACTTTATAACTCACTATACAAGCATTTACTTTGATGAATTATATAGGATTTGTATCCTATAATTCTTTATAAAACAACTAAAAGATACAAAATAAATTGCACACCCGCACAATCAGATTCAAACGACTACAACATTTGGGAAAAACACAACATAATACTGTACACCCGCAAAAAAAAAAATTTCAAATGACTTTGGAAAAACCCAACTAAGAAAATTTACAAGTCAGTGTGAAAAATCCTATTCTGAATTCTGATTGATTAACAAATCAAGAAATTCAAAATACGTCAGCGAAACGGTTTTTTTAGAAGTTAAAGAAAAAATTGTTCTGGGAGCCACTGCGCGTGACCAGAATTCTATATTTAAGAAGTTCCCCTGACCGGACACAATCAGTCCAATATGGGAGCGGTTAGCTGACGACCTCGTGGCAATGTAAAGAAAGAAAATTCAAAAAGCTGACCTCCGGGCATGTCACGGTTTCATTCGCCCACTTCTTCCAACTGTCTTTTCTTCATTTTCACACCACGCAACAACCAAATAAACACGTGTTAAGAACCACTACTTTATTTGTTTTGCCTTCTCTTTCTCTCAACCCGACCTACTAAAAAGAGAAAGGAACAAAGTCTTTACAATTCGCTGCTACACAAACATGAGCTCTAAACTTCTGCGGACATCTCAAATATTTACGTTACTACCACGAACAATTTTAACTACAAAATTGCATGCATATTCTCAATTAACATTTTTCTTCTCACAAATATATTATAGTGTTCAGATAACAGAATTTCACTTATATTTTTCTTCTTACACTTTTTTCATTCTGTAAATAAGTCTTTGCTTTAATATATACACGAAATACTTTATACTTTCACATTTCAGCCTTCTGATATTTAAATTGTGGGGACTTCGGGTGTGTTTGACACAAGGCCAATTAACTAAGCATGACCGAGGTCCCGACAGAATGTTTGAGCTTAATATTGCATTTTTATTACAATGTTTTATAAAAACGTTATATCACTACACAAAAATTTTCATCTTTCAGAACAATACTGTTCTTCAGATGATGTGTTAAAATAAATAGGGAAAATTATTTATTTTGAAAATATAAAATTAATTCATGGTTATTTAGAGAATGAAGGGGTTGTAGTTGGAAACTGGTTTTAGGTGTCAATACTCTTTATTCAAAAATTAGAATTAGGTAACTATGGAGTTGAAGATCTGGGTCGCAAAAGGAAGCAGTATGACCTAATGTCACATAGTAATTTAGTCTTTAGGTTAGATTTTAGTTTTTGTTAAATTAGATTTTTTTTACGACATTAATAAAGGGGTTGGAATGTTTAGGTTAGAATTTGGATTAAATTATGGTATAATTTGGTATATTGTAGTTAAGAAAAAAGTATTGTGTTGGTCATTTATTGTAAAATAATTTTTAAGTGATATAGTGGCATAGGTTATAAATGAAACCTTGTAATTTATTAAATTTTAAAGAGAATTTTTTTGTTTGGGTAAGATTCATGGTGGGACCATACATTATTTAATGAAAAGAGACAAAACTTATTCCTAGCCGACGCGTTTCGTTATCTGACGAATTTTATCAAGGCAAATGTATTATTTATTTTATTGCACGTGTTTATATACAAGAGCAAGAATGTCACTGGTTTATCAAGGATTAAAATTTGAGAACATTCATGACTAATTATTAGGAGGTTGTAAACTCAGTCAAAATATGTAGAGAACTCAAAGTGCCTCCATGCAAAGTTTGTTAAAAAGTAAGCGAGCAATACTTATTTTGTAAATGAATATTGTTTAGATTGTAATTAGATTGTTATGATATGAGATGGACGTTCGTGCTTTGCATCTTCAAAACCATGAGGTGATAGATTTTAACCGACTGGTCTTTGATCCACCTGATGAACAATCATGAATGTTCTCAAATTTAAAAGCTTTGATAAACCAATAACATCATCGCATTGGATGTAAGCACACACACACACACACTATACGACGACTCTTGGCAATTTATTGTCCAATCGCGGATGACTCCCGATTCACTAGTAGCGTACGCTCTTCCAAAAAAAAAAAAAAAAAAAAGGAAGGAAACGCAGCCACAATTTTCCATTTATTTACGATCATGACCGTAGCAGGGTGAAATGGCAAATGCAGATTTGATTCCCCTCCCACCAAGGCCCATACGCACACTCGCACACACAGAGAAATGCACTCAAAAATCACATTTTGCTAACATTTATCCCCATTTTGATTCATGTTAATAATCAGGCAATGTTTAAAAATACGTAACTCTAGCAGGTAGGGACAAACAAGTGCTAGATTCTAGCCAAGGAGCAACCTTTGGCAACAATGTTTTGGGTATCCTAATTCTGTCCCCTAGTGTAGCTTTCATTGTCGGATGTAGTTTTAGGTCATACCCCCACAAAAAATATATATAAATATGTGTGTGTTCAGTGCCAAGAATTTGGTTTTTTAATGACCCAATTCATGCTGATTTCGATGTTTCGTGAGGATATTGTTATGCCTTTACTTATTAGGGTTATTTTCTTTTTCTTTTCTTTTTTTTATTACAGCCCCGATAAGTGTAGACATCACAACGGTGTCCTCACAAAACTTTGAAGTCGGCATGAATCTGCTCAGTTAAAGTGATAATTTCTTTGCCTAAACCTCCCAGCGCTGTCTCCAGCTCGATCTCGGTCACTTTACGATAAAAAAAAAACAAACCTATAAGGTGTAATACTTAATTTTCACTGATATATAGTCATCCGCAGACAGATGTTTCACTGTATCACAGCTCATCAGTACGGTTAGACTCAGATTGCTTTTAACCCAGGATTGAAACCCGACCGAATCGATGTCAGTGGGCGATTCTACCTCTGAGCTATGAGCGCTCAGTAGAAGGAGGAGGATTTTTAGCGTGTATATTATCATTATACACGCCCAATAGCTGAGAGTGTTTTCGATCATTGCTGAATGATCGATGCGTAGATGCTAGAATAGCTACTGATACACACACATCCTAAATTATTACGTTAGAACATGTGAGAAATACAAACTACTACAAAATTGTGCATGTTGTTTCGACATTGAAAGAACAATGTCTTATCAGATAGTTAACAATATTATTTTAAATTTCCATTTCCCATTTGTTCTTCGTATTTGTTTTTCACACAGTCAGTGAATTTTTTCTGCATGTTAAGGTCATTCCGGAGCGTGTTGTATTGCAGTCTGGGTGCTGCCCTAGGCTTCTTTAGTTTCCGAAGTTTCAACTTTAGTTTGCAGATAACTGGAAGGTGGTCGCCTTCACAGTCGACATTTAGATAGGTTTTTGCTTTGAACCACTGCGTTTCTGAATCGTTTGTTTGTGGTTATATAATCGATTTAAATATGGATTCGATAAATGTTTGTGATATAATAAAGATGTCAAAATATTCCCTCTGGAACTATGCTGTTGTCATTGTTAATATCACTAGTAACTACCAGATGAGACTGATATTGTGAAACACACCTATTCCTCAGATAATGGACTCTCCCGCCTATATTAATAAAGAGTTAACAGGAAGTTCATAGGAGTTCTTTAGAACTATTAGGCAATTGATATTAGTCGGTAGTTAGCCGAATACTAAGGTGTCAGCTTTCAGTGGAAGATTACCAAGTTCCTAACATTTTGGGTGCGTTATGTCGATTAGCAACCGACATAGCACGATTATAACCTTCAGTGCGAAAACTACTCCACAATAGAGACACTGTTCTTTCAACGTCGAAACAAAATCAGACGCAGACAAAAAAAAAACAAAAAAAACGAGTAAATGACTGAAGAAATTCTTGACATGATGCAAAGGAGACAGGAAACTATGCCAAGATATGGAACTGAATACAAGAAACTACAAAAGGAATGAGGACCAAATGCAAAAGAGGAATGGCTCAGCAACAAATGAACCGAAGTAGACAGATTGAATAAGATTAATAAAGGAGAAATTCATTAAGAAATTAGGGAACTGACAGGACAAAGAACATGGTCCTAAACGAGATGTATAAAATTCAAGGAGGGAACGATCATATTGGAGAAAGAGGAAATACTCCAGCGATGGGAAGAATATATAAAAATTCTCTTTCACGACAAGTGAGAGCAACTAATAGTAAACAAAGATGCTGACGGACCGAAAATAATAAAATCCGAAGTGAAAGCTTCAATGGCCAAACTGAATAGGAACAAAGTGGCTGGACTAGACGGCATTGTAATACAGATGCTGACAGCTTCATAAGATTTTGTCAACAACACTGAAATCCAAAGGCGAATTGGCATGACGAAAGATGCATTCCAGAAGACAAGCAGAGTATTGAAAGACAGGAAAATTTCACTAGAAACACAGATTACTCGATTGCTATGTGATGTCTGCTCTTTAATATGGCAGCGAATGCTGGACAACACCATCAAAGTTTAATGAAAAACTTGAAGCAACTGAAATGTGGTTCTACAGAAAGCTTCTGCGGATATCATGGATCGAGGATG
Source organism: Ascarosepion bandense (assembly GCA_037127315.1). Taxonomy (NCBI): domain Eukaryota; kingdom Metazoa; phylum Mollusca; class Cephalopoda; order Sepiida; family Sepiidae; genus Ascarosepion; species Ascarosepion bandense. The sequence continues at coordinate 1,602,581 of JBBBDQ010000245.1, forward strand.
TGAGTAATGATGAGGTTTTTGAAAAGATGGAACCGATAAGGAAATTAATACTGAGCATCAGGAAAAGACAGCCAAAGTTCCTGGGACATGCAATGAGGAAGGAAGGCTTGGAGAATCTGATACTTACAGATCAGATAGAGGGAAAGAGAAACAGGGGAAAGATGCGGATAACATATTTGACATGCCTGAATAGGTGAATGGCAGAGAGGGATTTGGGTGGGGTAACGGGAAAGCATTCTAAGAGCCACCAGGAATAGGGAAACGTTGAAGGCCATGATTGTCTACGTCCTGAAGGGATTTAAAGAATCTAGGAAATGTTTGTATACAACCACAATCAGCGTTAGTTAAATTTATCAAGGAAAAATAAGGCTATAAAAGTAAATTTTATAATTCAAAAATATATATTTAGCGTATCGATGCAACAGATAATTGTTTAAACATATATTGTTAAATATAACAGACAATGAATGTTCATTATCTTTAATCATGAGCCGTTATAAACATCGTATTTTAGCTTAGAACGAACATAATAAAAAAAATACCAAAATGTTGAACAACTTTTTGTCTTTTTCACCTGAAATTAACGCCAAATTACGATGTTTAAAACGGCGCATGATTAAAAATACATTCATTGTCTGTTACATTTAACAATATGTTTAGGAATATATATATATATATATGAGTGTGTGTGTGTCTCTCAGAGACAAATATATATATATATATATATATATATGTGTGTGTCTCTCTCTCTATATGTGTGTGTGTGTCTCTCTCTCTATATATGTGTGTGTGTCTCTCTCTCTATATATGTGTGTCTCTCTCTATATATATGTGTGTCTCTCTCTCTATATATGTGTGTCTCTCTCTCTATATATGTGTGTCTCTCTCTATATATATATGTGTCTCTCTCTATATATGTGTGTGTGTCTCTCTCTCTATATATATGTATGTGTGTGTGTCTCTATATATATATGTGTGTGTGTCTCTCTCTCTCTCTATATGTGTGTCTCTCTCTATATATATGTGTGTGTCTCTCTCTCTATATATGTGTGTGTGTCTCTCTCTATATATATATATGTGTGTGTGTCTCTCTCTATATATATATGTGTGTGTGTCTCTCTCTCTCTATATATATATGTGTGTGTGTCTCTCTCTCTCTATATATATGTGTGTGTGTGTCTCTCTCTCTATATATATATATGTGTGTGTGTCTCTCTCTCTCTATATATATATATATGTGTGTGTGTGTCTCTCTCTCTCTATATATATATGTGTGTGTGTGTCTCTCTCTCTCTATATATATATGTGTGTGTGTGTCTCTCTCTCTCTCTATATATATAATGTGTGTGTGTCTCTCTCTCTCTCTATATATATATGTGTGTGTGTGTCTCTCTCTCTATATATGTGTGTGTGTCTCTCTCTCATATCTATATGTGTGTGTGTGTCTCTCTATCTCTCTCTATATATAAGCGTGTGTGTGTGACTCTCTCTCTCTCTCTATATATATATATATATATGTGTGTCTCTTTGTGTGTGTGTCTTTGTATGTGTGTGTGTGTGTCTCTTTGTATGTGTGTGTCTCTTTGTATGTGTATGTGTGTGTCTCTTTGTATGTAAATGTGTGTGTGTGTCTCTATGTAGATGTGTGTGTCCTTTGTATGTAGATGTGTGTCTGTATGTAGATGTGTGTGTGTCTCTATGTAGATGTGTGTCTCTTTGTATGTAAATGTGTGTGTGTCTCTCTTTGTATGCAAATGTGTGTGTGTGTCTCTTTGTATGTGTGTGTGTGTGTCTCTGTATGTAAACGTGTGTGTGTGTCTCTTTTGTATGTAAGTGTGTGTGTGTCTCTTTGTGCATGTGTGTGTGTCTCTGTATGTATGTGTGTGTCTCTGTATGTATGGGTGTGTGTCTCTTTGGCATGTGCGTGTGTGTCTCTGCATGTATGTGTGTCCTTTGCATGTATGTGTGTGTCTCTTTGCATGTAAGTGTGCATGTCTCTTTGCATGTAAGTGTGTGTGTCTCTTTGCATGCAAGTGTGTGTGTCTCTTTGCATGCATGTGTGTCCCTTACACGTAAGTGTGTGTGTCCTTTGTACGTGTTGTGTGTGTGTCTCTTGGTACGTATGTGTGTGTCTCTACATGTATGTGTGTGTCTCTTTGCATGTAAGTGTGTGTGTCTCCTTGCACGCGTGTGTGTCTTCATATGTATGTGTGCGGTCTCTCGGTACGTGTGTGTGTGTCCCTGTACGTATGTGTGTGTCTCTGTACGTATGTGTGTCTCTGTACGTGCGTGTGTGTCTGTGTGTGTGTCTTGTGTGTGTGTCTCTGTGTGTGTGTCTTTGTGTGTGTGGTCTTTGTGTGTGTGTCTTTGTGTGTGTCTTAGTGTGTGTCTTGTATGTGTGTCTTTGTATGTGTGTGTGTGTCTTTGTGTGTGTGTGTCTTTTTGTGTGTGTGTCTTTGTGTGTGTGTCTTGTATGTATGTGTGTGTGTGTGTGTCTTTTGTATGTGTGTGTGTCTTTGTATGTGTGTGTGTGTGTCTTTTGTATGTGTGTGTGTGTCTTTTGTATGTGTGTGTGTGTCTTTGTGTGTGTGTGTGTGTGTCTTTTGTGTGTGTGTGTCTTTTGTGTGTGTGTGTCTTTTTGTGTGTGTGTCTTTGTGTGTGTGTGTCTTTTGTGTGTGTGTGTCTTTTGTATGTGTGTGTGTGTGTCTTTTGTATGTGTGTGTGTGTGTGTGTCTTTTGTATGTATGTGTGTGTGTGTGTCTTTTGTATGTGTGTGTGTGTGTGTGTGTCTTTTGTGTGTGTGTGTGTGTGTCTTTTGTATGTGTGTGTCTTTGTATGTATATATGTGTGTGTGTGTTTGTCTGTGTGTGTATAAATATTCCGTAATGTATATTTTGGTAAAATCTATTCTCATCGATAGGTATTGTTGAATATAACAAAAAAATGAAAGACTGTAAAGAATAAACAACATATGTAATTTTCACCTTTCCAAGCCTCCTCCTTGATGATGCCCGATGAAACGGTCAACAGTTCTAGGATATCCCTTCATCTTCAATACAGACGAATTTTTGTCTATTGTCGAAACCAGAAAAGTTGATGGAAAACGATTACAAACATCTGTATTGTCTCTTATATCCAACAATACTTCCATACTCGTCCGCACGCGTAGACATAGGTTTGACTTTGTGAGCGTGTTTTGTGTGTCGCGTGTGTTTGTTATTTTGGGTGTGGATGTAAATGCGCATGTGTATGTAAATGTGCGCATCATAATTTTTTTCGTACCGGAAACGTAAATAAACATTTTTTTTTAATGAATCCGACACTATTTCTGTTTATTGATGGATTGGTTCATTTTTACGGTTTATCAATTCATTGCAGCTTAAAGTCAAAATATTTTCTAATGTAACATTTTATAGATAATAATGGTCTTCTTCACATGCAAAGAATTTATAACCGACCCTTTTTTCTATCACTGGAGTATATCCCACTCATTCTATGTGCAATGCCACTTCTGGATGCAAATGTAGTTATCTCCCATTAACATAACTTTCTAAGTTATTTGTTCACCACTGCTGTAGCCATCTATTGGACTCACAACTTTTTGGACCAAATTACTGGAACTAACCAACGCCTATGTCCTCTGGGTCTGTGTCTTCAAAGACACATGGCCCAGGATTCGATTCGAAATTATTAGCACCTTAGGAAAACCGGAGCGTACAAGTGCCGAAACGTCGTGAACATGACAATAAAGATAACAACAGTCCGAACAATGTAAATACCACCTCATCTGAGAAGTCTAGACAACTACTGAAGGATACTTTTTATTTACTTTACTGGGTGTGTCGAAAGTATTTAATAAAGAAAAAAATTCCCTCGGCAAGATTTACACATTTATCACAATTGCATCAGTCATTATTAATTTGAAAATATTTTATAGTCACTTGATAAAATGAATTGGTTATGGCGATTTACTTTTTCACAATTGTCAGAACAAAATAGAAAATTTGTCAGAGAATATAGAGATTAAAATATTCCCGGATGTTTCGAAATGCACTTGGATGTTTTACGTTGTTCAGGCCGACTGAAATGCGCCACGTCAAGTAATTCCCTTGATAATACAAATAAATGACTAATTTCGAATCATCTTTTATGATGTCAACGTGTTATATAAAGTAGACGGACAATTTATAGACATCCTGTTTTCAACAATCTTTTGTATCGATTACGACGCCATTATTTTGTGTGGCTGATGCAATATAAGAAAAAAAAAAGAAGAAAGAAACGAAACTGGTAACAATGGTTTAAATCGTGACCATGAAGCGTATTTTTGTTTATTTCTTTTTATTTTCTGTCCCTCTAAGCGATGCTTTTTCCCTTACTCTAACCTTCAGTCTCTAATTTGTCATCCATTTGTAAAAGTTTCTTCAGTCAATTACGGTTTCCTTCTGTCCATCTTGTATCCAAAACTTTCTGTCAGTGTTAAATTGGAGTAGATAGACTAAACTATCGCCCGGTTCACACTCCACCCATGTCTATTGAACAGGTGTAGAGGCTGTTTAGGATGTAGTTTCCGACTTTCTTTTTTCCAATATTTTCACTTTTATGTAGCCCCCTGCACATCAGTGGCGTTACCGCCTTGCTCGGGGTGATATGATTAAAAAAAAAATTCCCCAAGTCCTTTATTTATCTCATTTATCCAATAAATTTCAATTTCTCTTTCTGAGAACAAGTGTCTTTTTTTGTTATTTTCTTTAAATTACCTCGTTCATCACGGTATATTCATGGTATTCTCAGTATTTTTCTGCAGAATCTCATCTCTGTTGCTTCAGCTCTTCCTTTTGTCGCCCAGAATTCACTGCCATTTGAAGGACTTATATTACATAACAATTCGTTTTTTATTTCCAAAAAAATTTTCCTATTTCTTAATACTTTGCTTAGTTTATAAAAAGCATGAGAATGTCTAACATTCACTGTAAAATAGAATATTAGATATTACACAATAGTTCAGCACTCTTTTCTTTGTTTCTCAAAACATTTTCTTGTCTTTTAATACTTTTAGTTTATGATAGGCATGAGACTATCAAAATTCACTGACATATAGGAGATTAGATACTACATAATAGTTCGTCACTCTTTTCTTTGTTTCTCAAGACATTTTTCTGTCACTTAATATTTCGCTTAGTTTATAAAATGCATGAGGATATTGTCCAACATATATGGAAGATTAGATATTACATAGCAGTTTAGCACTTTTTTGTTTCTTAAGACATTTTTCTATCTCATAATATTGTGCTTAGTTTGTGAAAGGCATAAAGAGATTGTCCATCATTCGCTACCATAAAGAGACTGGCTGTATAGCCCGGCGTTGCTCGGGGTTTTTAGTGGTTACGTTGAAATGGTAAATTCAAGTGCTTATTCAAAAAGCTCTAGTATGAGGTTGCCGTGGCACGTAAGTTAAATAGAAAATGAAGTAAATATTGGTTTTTGTTGTATTTGTAAAATAGAATTTATGCTTGATCAATTTTTTTTTCAATAAACGGGAATGATGTATGTACAAGTATAAGAACGGGGGCTGGTATTACGAGAGTCTGTAATTTGATTCGATGACGTTGTAACACAAAAAAAAAGTCGATGCATTGTCCCTGCAACGTCAGAGGGTGTTGGAAACTTGTGGAAAACGTGAAATTATTATGGCATATCATAAAGTAGAAGTTACAAAGAGACCAGTTTTTTCTTGGAATACAGCTAAGCGTTTCGAAGAAATAAACGAACACAAAAATTTTCCATAAATTTTCGCTGCACTGTGTGCGTCAACAGAAGTTTTTGTTCGCATATAAAGACATCGGACCTTGCTCGACCAGTGATTCGATTTTGGTTGAGATTGACGGAAGCATCTGGGAGAAATGCATAAACGTGCGCAAAAGGCCACCCTAAATTATCGTTGATTTTTGACGAACCCTATTCATTGACGTAAAAAAACAATTGTGCACATCAAAGATTCTATCCATTTGATATACAAGCTACCTGATTTGGTTGAATTCGCGTAAGGCGTCTCGGAGGAAAAGAGTTTGTAAATTCTAAGCGTTTCAGTGATTTCTGCCGTATCCTGTGAATTGATTGGACAAATTTTTGCGTACATAAAAGAATCATGTCATGATCGATAAGTGACCCTATTTTGGTTGAATTCTTATCAAAAGTTTTGGAGGAGTAGGGTGCATTAAAATAGAGACACAGACATAGCCATTTATATATATATATATATATATATATATATATATATGTGGTGATTTTCGTTTTAGGTCGCGCGGTTAAAGTAATACGCGATTTTTTTCTATGCGTATTACTTTCATTACAGGAAGTAAATAGGCCGAAATTTACGCCTACGCCGAAAGTCATTCTGCAGTTAATTACATGACTTCGTGAGAGTTATGGGAGACAAAAAGGCGAGATAAAGTTCGATTTTTTTTCTGGTCGTTAAGATCAATAAAGGTAATTTTTTTCAATAACTAATTGTTGATTTGAATTCAGCATATACATTTGCACAGAAATAATACTATTTTCGATAAATTTGAAGGGAGAAAACCCTTCGGGACCTAAAACGAAAATTTACCATATATATATATATATATATATATATATATATATATATTGTCTTTGTTTGGAGCGAAATTTCCTGTTTTTTGTTTTTTTTTGTTTTTTTTAATACTTTAAATTTTTTGGAAAAACCCCTTTTGTTACGGAAATGTGTCTTCAAATATCAGTGTCACATTTTCCGTCGTCATCCCAAATCAATATATTTGTGTATTGATTTTGACTTCTGCAATTTGTAGCCTGTATATTGGGATGTGTCTCTTGATATGTATCTTTTCGTCTTACCGTTTATGATTAAACTTTTCATCCTGCTTTCTTTTATTATTTTGTCCCAGAGTTCCTGCAATTTTCTTTCTGTGTCTGCCATCTATAAAGTGTCATCTACGTATGTTAGGTTGTTAAATTTTATTGACAATTAATCCTGGTAGACCTAGTTCTCTTAGGAACGCCTCGCTGTAAACATTAAATAAATCCGGTGAGACGACATATCCTCGCCCTTCTTTCTTTTCTATTTTATATACGTGATCCAGTCATTTTCGATCCGGATACAGACGTGTCCTTCCCAGTAAATTACCTTTTATTGTCCTCATATATTTCGTAAATAAAGTTTAACTAATAATTCAAATAGAACTTCCTTTCTTACATTATCGAATAATAATATCTGTTCTGACAATGTAGTGGAGACGGTAGGGATAGTAAAAGCCAGAAAGGTATTTTCATTCATTTTTCTATCACTTCCATCCTCCTGACATCAAAAGATTTCTCTCTCCATCTTACTTCGGGCTTCTTTCTCATTTTCCTCTAAATGAAGATCTATCGCTATTTAGCTTATTTACAGCCGGATTTGTACTTGTCAATTCAGTCCTTGCGCAGGGCAGTGTATACCTGGACCGAATGGAAACCGGACTGGAGAATCGTGGGGAAACGGAGCCTAATTTTTATATTTAGTGTAAACCCGACTGTATACCTACTTTTTTCTTTACTCAATTATAAACTATGAACCTACACCTACCCCTTTTGAATCGGACCGATATTTAGCTTTTTAAATTTAGTATAAATCGAACCGTTGTCTACCTGTAGTGATATGTAAATGACTGCCAAATTAGCATAGCACAGAGAGTGCGACTATATATGTTCCCAAGCAGTAAGGTGAGTGGCAGAATATAATACGCTAGTTTAAAGATTACGTTCATCCTTCTCTTCCTCCTCCTTCTTCTTCTTCTTATTTTCCTCTTCTTTCTACTCCTCGTTCTTCTTCTTTTTCCTGCATCTACCACTTATTATTTCTCGGCCTCTCCTTCTCATTCTTCTTATCCTTCTTTTCCTCCTCCTACCAAACATTCTTCTTCTTCCTCGTCCTCTTCCTTTTATTCTTCTTATCCTTCTTCTACTACTCATTATTCTTCTCCGTTTTTTTCTTCTCATTATTCTATTCATTCTTCTTCTCCTCCTCCTACCGCTCAATATTCTTCTTCCTTTTCAACTCCCCATCTTTTTCTTCTTCCCCTTCCCCCCTTTCTCTTCTTCTCTTCTTCTTCTTCTCTCTTCTTCTCTTCTTCCCCTTCCCCCCCCCCTTCTTCTTCCCCTTCCCCCTTCCCCCCCCCCTTTCTTCTTCCCCTTCCCCCTTCCCCCTTTCTTCTTCCCCTTCCCCTTCCCCCTTTCTTCTTCTTCCCCCTCCTTCCTTCCTTTCTCCTCCTTCCCCCATTTCTCTCCTTCCCCCATTCTCTCCTTCCCCCATTCTTCTCCTTCCCCCATTCTCTTCTTCTTCCCCCACTTCTTCTTCCCCCTTTTCTTCTTCTTCTTCCCCCTTCTTCTTCTTCTTCCTTCCTTCTTCTTCTTCTTCTTCTTCTTCTTCTTCTTCTTCTTCTTCCTCCTTCTTCTTCTTCTTCTTCCTCCTTTCTTCTTCTTCTTCTTCCTCCTTTCTTCTTCTTCTTCTTCCTCCTTTCTTCTTCTTCTTCCTTCCTCCTTTCTTCTTCTTCTTCTTCCTCCTTTCTTCTTCTTCCTCCTTTCTCTTTTCCTCTTTCCTTTCGTCGTCTTGTACATTTCACTCATTGTCGTCTTCTACACATTTTAATTCCCCTCTTCCTTCCTCTTATCTCATGCTTACCCTTTTTCTTTCTTTCTTTTCTCATCCTTCATACTTCTTATTTCTTTTTCTTCTTCTGCTCTTTCTACTACTTCTACTTGGACTCCTTCTCCTTCTCCACATTCTTCTTCCTTTTTTCTACTTCTTATTTTCCCTCCACCTTTCTTCATCTATCTTTTCTTTTTCGTCGATAATTGTTCAGTTTTTTCTTATTTTTCCAATAAATTCGATTCGCAGTCAAAAGTTAATACTAGTTATAATATTTTATTAGTTTGTAACAAAATTCGCGACGTTATTTCCTGTGGGTGTGTTTTGGGTAAGAAGGCTGACATCCTTTTGTTTTTGTTTTTATTTGTGACATCCCTAAAATCGAAACCAAAGACCAAATCACCACATTCTACGTAGAATTGTTACTTACTAAATCTCGAACTCACTAGTCAGTTGCAATGGTAATAAAGGTCGTCTCCTAAACCATTACCCCAGTCCTAGAGTTAAAGGGCCAAAATTTGTTTATGAGTTACACATTCTAGATCAATTGCCTCCAAAATGCAAAAACGACCCGGTCTGGTTAGTATAATTAGCGAGAAAGGAAGTCTTTTTGATTTATCTCCGAGGCCAACTTGCTAACCACTGTTCCACAGCGGTTGTTTGCAAAGAGATTAATATACGTATAGATATATTATATATTCTAAGAATAAATATACGTAGGCGGTTTTTAAATGACACGTAAGTCAAATTCTTTAAAACGCACGTTTAAAATGCCTATTACTTCTGTTTCCTTTTCGTTTTTTTATTTTTATTTTATAAACTTTCATTTTTCTTATTATTCCCTCTTAATTCTGCCCTTACCCGTTTTTCATTCTATTTAGACATTTTCTTTTTAGCCGCCATCATTTCTGGTTTTATACTGTGAGTGTTTTCCCCACTGTAGCTTCCATGTTTGCATCGTTCAAGCAGCCTCATCATCCCCCTCATTTTTTACCCCAACCCATCCACCGCCATCACTGGCATTGTTATTTGCTATTGTTCGCGTGGCGTGTTCTGCGTTGATCATGTTTTTAGCGCTTCTTCGATTAGAAAAGATATTTGGAAAGCGAAAGCAACAACAGTAAATATCGATTCGGTAAGACGATATATAACTAGAAATAAATAGAAGGAAACAGAAATAACAATAAATCTGAGAAAACATTTCAAATGCCTTGTGATAGATAGACAGACAGATAGAATTATGAAACAAACATTTTCGAAATCAGATATATAGATATATATGGCAAAGATAATATAAATTAATAGATATGTATAAAATGATACAATCTTGACTTGAATATATATATATATATATATATATACAGAATTAAGTCTCTCTCTCTGTCTCTCTCTCTCTCTCTATATATATATATATAAAATTAAGTCTCTCTCTCTCTCTCTATATATATATATAAATATATATATATATATACACACAAATAAGTATATATATATACACACAAATAAGTACATATATATATATACACACAAATAAGTATATATATATATATAAATAATATATATACACACAAATAAATAAATAATATATATATATATATACACACAAATAAGTATATATATATATATATATATATATACACACAAATAAGTAATATATATATATATATATATATACACACAAATAATATATATATATATATATATATATATATATACACACAATTAGGTCTATATACTCTCCTGCACTCCTGATCAAAAATTTAAGACCACTTAAAAATCGTTAAAAAGAATTTTTTTTTTTTTTACAGTTAAATTTTAAACTCCTACCACTTAAGGTTACCAATACTACTAATCTAAAGGTTATGGAAACAAAAACCCACATTCCTAACATTTTATTTAGAAATTTACATTTTTATAAAATGAGGCGATTTACACATGATCAAAATTATAAGACCAGGAGTATAAATTGTTAGATCTATGGCAATTCCAATATTTTTAGTTCAGTTAGAGATTAGCAATCACTGCGTAAAAGTGTTACCATGTCTAAAGCAAGCAAACTTACCAAAGTTGAGCGTTCTCGAATTCTAGAATTCCATAAGCAAGTTTTGTCACAGCGGGCGATCGCAGCTAAGGTAAATCGCAGTAAAATTGTGATTTGCAACTTTCTAAAGAACAGTGAGAATTATGGAAAAGCAAAATCCACTGGTAGGCCCCCAAAAATTTCTCCTGCATTGAGTAAGAGAATAAGACGGGTTGTTATGAAAGAGGCGGGGCTTTCTTCTAGTCAAATTAAGGCAGTCACAGATGCTGATTGCAGTCCCGTAACCATCAGACGACACTTACGACAAAAAGGCATGGTAAATAAAAAGCGTAAACAAATTATTCGTCTGCTTCCACGTCACAAGGTGGACTACTTAAAGTTTGGTTGTGAATGCCAAACATGGGAAGTTGAGAAGTGGAAGAAAGTCCTGTTTTCTGATGCGAAAAAATTCAATCTAGATAGTCCTGATGGCTTCCAACGATATTGGCATAACAAAAACATGCCTCCTGAAATTTTCTCCACACCTCGTAGTGGTAGAGAGTCCCTAATGGTATGGGGTGCCTTTTCTTACAGAGGGACGATGGAGCTCCAGGTGGTGCAGGGTTGTCAAACAGCGGCTGGTTATGTTAGCATGCTACAAAAAGCATCATTGATGATGGAGGGCCATCGTTTGTGTGTGGATGGATGGTTATTCCAACAGAATAATGCTGCAATCCACGCTGCAAGACTGACCTTGACCTTTCTACAAGAAAATGGCCCCATCTCTTGGGACATCCTGCATGCTCACCAGACTTGAACCCAACTGAAAATGTTTGAGGATGGATGACAAGAGATGTTTATCGATATGGCAAACAATATTCAACAAAAAATGAACTTCGTGAAGCCATCTTCAGAAGCTGAAGCAACATCCCCCGCACCTTAATGGAAACGCTTATTTCTAGCATGCCCGACAGAATTTTTGAAGTCATCAAAGTCAGTGGATGTAGAACTCATTATTAAATTTGGTCGTTGAATGTTTTCATACACTTTTTGTACAATTTCGTAGAATTTTTGTCTCTGGTCTTATAATTTTGATCATGTGTAAATCGCCTCATTTTATAAAAATGTAAATTTCTAAATAAAATGTTTGGAATATAGCTTTTTGTTTCTATAACCTTTTAGATTGTCGTATTGGTAACCTTAAGTGGCAGGAGTTTAAAATCTATCCGTAAAAAAAAGATTTTTTTTTTTAAAGATTTTTAAGTGGTCTTTATATATATATATATATATATAAAGAAAAAAATGCATCATTATATCAGTTAGGCGAATACACATACATACATACATGAACATATATACATATGCAACATAGAATTAAAGAGCACACATAAGAACGGGTGTCAACTCAGATACTCTACGTAACTCAGTCAGATTGCTGACGCGTCGATTTAGAAAGTAAAAAGAAGTTTGGGGGAGAGATTGTGTTAAAGAAAAAGGGTGTTTTTTATGAGCGTAAATGGAAAAGAAGAAGAGAGGAATAAACTTAAATTTGAAAGAAAAGATATGAGAAAATAAAATTTACATATTAACGGTGAAAGGATAAGAAATTAGTCTAAAAAATATTTTTTCACTTTTAAGGGAGCGATATTTATTTTTATTTCTGTTTTGGGGTATTTTATAGTCTTTATTTGTAAAATCTTCTGTACAATAGACGGAAGGTGACGATGGTGCGCCTGAAATAGGCCATACTTCCGCTTAACCATGGAATAACGTGTCTGTTTTAATTTTTACATATATTTGCTCTCTCTCTCTCTCTCTCTCTATATATATATATATATTTTAATCATATCACCCCGAGCAAGGCGGTAACGCCACTGATGTGCAAGGGGCTACGTAAGAGTGGAAAAGAGAAAGCCGGAAACCACATCCTAAACAAGAAACAAGGGATGTGCCTCTTCACTCGTTCAATAGACGTGGGTGGAGTGTAAACCGGGCGATAGTTTAGTCTTAGTCTTCTTCTTCTTCTTCTATGTGCCCTGTCCCTTCAGGACGTAGGCGATCATGGATCATGGATCTCCACGTCTCCCTATCCCTTGTGGCTCTTAGTATGTTTGCTCTTGTTGCTCCTGGCAACCCCCGTTCCGTCATCCACCTGATCAGACCCTGCAAATATGTTATCTGCTGCCTTCCTCTGTCTCTCCTTCCTTCTATCTGTCCAGTCAGTATCAGGTTCTCCAGGCTCTCCTTCCTCATTGCATGTCCCAGGAACCTCAGTTGTCTCTTCCTGATGCTCAGTATCAATTTCCTTTTTGTTGCCATTCTTTCTAACACTTCGTCGTTGCTTGTATGCTCAGTCCACGATATCCGTAGCATCCTTCTGTAGAACCACATTTCGGCCGCTTCCAGTTTTGTCCTCCTTTTCGATGATATTGTCCCGCATTCACAGCCGTATTGAAGAACTGACATCACGTAGCAGTCTAGCACTCTTTTCTTCGTTTCTATTGAGATCTTCCTGTGTGTTAGTATTTTGCTCATCTTCTGGAACGCGTCCTTTGCCATGCCAATTCGCCTTCGGATCTCCGTGTCGCACTTTCCATCTCCTGTTAGAACACTTCCTAGGTACTTAAATTCTTGGACTTGTTTGATTCTGTTATCCCCCACCTGTATTTGGCATTTTGGGTTGTATCTTTTGCTGATGACCATGCACTCAGTTTTCTTAAAGTTTATTTGTAGTCCCTTCTTGTCACTCTCCACTGCTACTTTCTGTATGAGATCTTGCAGTTTCCTTTCCGTGTCCGCAATATCTACTCCAATTGGAAAATATATATAGTGTATCGAGGCAGCAAATAATTTTCTAAACATATACTGTTAAATACAGGAGACAATGAATGTCTATTATGCTTAATCATGAGCCGTTCTAAACATCGTATTTTGACTTTAATTTCAGTTCATGTGAGCCGAAAGCTAAGAACCAACTTAATAAAAAATAATCCAAATGTTGGAGAATTTTTGTCTTTATTTTCACCTGAAATTAAAGCCAAAATACGACGTTTAAAACGGCTCATGATTAAACATAATCGACATTCATTGTCTCTCATATTTAACAGTATATGTTTAGAAAAAAATATATATACATTTATATATAGTCATCTGCAGACAGATCTGTTTCACTGTATCACAGCTCATCAGTACGGTTAGACTTCGATTGGTTTTTAACCCAGGATTGAAACCCGACCGAATTGGCGTCAGTCACGATTCTACCTCTGAGCTATGGGCGCTCGGTAGGAGGCAAACTTTTTAGCATGTGTTTTATCATTATACACTCTCAATAGCGGAGAGTGTTTTAATTCATTACTAAATGAACAATGCGTAGATGCTAGAGTAGCTACTGTTTTTCAGTCTACCATTTTTCCAAACTGCTCAGTCAGGGTGTGAGAGCGTAGTCATCCGTAGACAGATCTGTTTCACTGTATCACAGCTCATCTGTACGGTTAGACTCCGATTGGTTTTTAACACAGGATTGAAACCCGACCGAATTGGCGTCAGTCGGCGATTCTACCTATGGGCTATGGGCGTTCGGTGGAAGAAGGCAGACTTTTTAGCGCATATTTTATCATTATACGCGCCTAATAAATATATATATATATATATATATATATTTCTTAATAAGTGCTAACATATTAAAATCATTTTTTTCATTTTTAGGATACAGCACAACTTAAATTACGTAAAAATCTAAATATTTAGATGAATTCCATAAGTAACTGCGTTTACATAACTAACAGTCCGTACCTGAGTAAATGAACTTGATTCGAATTTGAGTCTACGCTTCTAAAGTTTCTGCGTAAACTGCAAGATTTAATTTACTTTTTGTGTTTGAAATTGGAATAAGAATTGGAATAAGTTGGTTAATTTGTCGCCCAGATGACACTTTCCCCATCTTTTGAACAGGAGTAGGGTTTCCTCTTTACTATTATATTTCGAGTTTCTTTATCTGAAAGTATTCTTTCATTTTGACATTACGGCCTTGTCTGAGGTAAAACCGGAAAGTTTGACAGATTCCAAAAAGGATTAATTGCTTTTATAAGCCGAAAAAATTAGCACTTATAGACTACGAGGGATCCGAATGAAAGATGTTCATTTCTTAAATACATTGAAACACCGGTTCTCGTACGATGAAAGAAGTGTTAAGTCTGGTCTCTACATACATGGGTGACCACTTGGTAATACCAGGTGCTGTACACTTAGAAGTATGGATGGTATAATGGATAGCGACTCGGAATTAGCTAGCAGAGAGCTGAGTTCCAATTTTAGTCGGGTTCGTCATATTCATTTACGCGCAAATACCTTTGTAAAAGCTATTAATCCACTTTATCCCCAACTACAGATTAATTTGTGTAATTTGCATCAGTAAATCATATTTTTCAAAATATCCTTACACTCTAAAATTATTCTCTGCCTTTAACTAACCTACAAAGTGTTGGTAAGCCGTAAAAGAAACAAATCAGTTCTCAAATAGGATAGAACCTAGCTTTTCTATGATGGTTTCCCGTGTCTTAAAGGTAAAGCAAACTTGTGTGAAATGTTTAGTTTTGTTGTTTGTTTTACCAGCATATCTACTCTTTTGGATCATTCAATGCTGAAGAATTTGTCTGGTTTTTGTTTATTGCTTGTTGATCTTTTGTGAGTATTGCTGTCGAGATATAAGTAGAGGTGTTGTGATTTGATGTGTGATGGTTATATGCTATCTTCTTTTGAAACTATATTTTGTTATATAATTTTGTTGCTTTTAGAAATTCTAGAAGATCATTTGGGTCAGCTTTATTGAAGATGTTTTTCAGATTGTTTTCTTGACGCTATCTTAATCGCTTTTGTTCAAGATCTATGCAGCTTGTTAGTATATGTTTCACTGTGTAGAGCTCCTATTGCCAAGATTATAAAGTAAATAAGATATATCTCACAGGATATCTTGTTCAATTAGAGCTTCGATCACTTTTCAGGCAGAAGTTAAGTTTCCCCGTTAAAAAATAATGAATAACAGGGAATTTTAACACGGTCCATCGATTCCATCTTTCTTTAGGTTCTGCGCCTCTACTCATCTATTGAAATAAGCTATTGATAAGCAAATGATAAATATAATACACGAGAAGCTTTGTATAGAATGCTCCCCGAAAAATATATATTGATATATTTAGAATCTAGATAATAAAAGGAAAACAATGTTATTTAGAACGGTTTTGAATAGACAAAACTTTTTACGTGTTAGTTTCAAGAGACTTTTTTATATTTTACTCATGGATATAATTCATTGAAATTCACAAATATCTCTTTTCATTTCATTTATTTATTTCTGTATATATCGATATATATGTTCACTTTTGTGGTAGATGTATTGATGTGCTGGATGTGCGCGTTGTGAAAAGTTTAGCTCTTCGGAAAGAGAAATATGCGAACGGAGTTCGAATTTTGGCAGTTCGTAGTGTGCATTTTGGTCAAATGACTTCGGGAAAGGTATGAGTTTATTGTTCTCTTTACTCCAGAGATGGGTTAAATATCAAAGCGTACCAGTTAAATACCGATGCCTAATGGCTTCTTTGACAACCATTCTAAAATATATTTAATTCTGAATTCAACACCAGTCAATATATTAATGGACAAATATATATATATATATATATATATATATATATATATATTTATTATAAATTATGTTTTAGAACATGTACATAATCTTTTCTATATATGTCCTTTTCTCTAGGTAGAGAAGAGGACATATATAGTAAGAATTATGTACATGTTCTAAAACATAATTCATAATACATATTCACAGCTCTATGCACCATGTATCGAGCACTGTTTTAAATTAATGTTTTGGACGGGAACAAAATTTTTCTTTACTCGTTCTGTACTCACTCGGAGATATATATATATATATATATATATATTCATTTATTGTTCATTTTACTTATAATTACAAGTTCTTAGTCAGTTTAAATCATTAGCTTCTTTTTGTTAAACATAACACTCACAGAAAATCTCTTAACTTTAATTTAAAAAAAACTAAGATATTATCTAATTAGAAAAGTCTTTACTTGCTTTTATAAATAGCATGTATTAAATATTTTATTCTTAATAAAATCTTTAAATTTTAAAATCGTTAAAAATTTTGTATTTATTTGTAGCAATTATGTAATAATGTTAACTGATTGAAAATAGTTTTAAGTGATACACGCTTGGGCAATCTGGTCTCCTTCGAGATATGACTGACTAGGCAGAAAATATCCCCACAGTAGGTTGCTATCTCTTTCTGCGGAAGACTGGTTGTCAACCAACGTTACAGATCCCAATCTGTCAGGCTATTCAATCCATACCTGGAGGGAGAAGTGGTGGATACTTACTTTTCCCAAAGCTATTTGTGCGTAAGTTAATGTAATGAGTTCAACTGGAATTCGAACTCTGCTCTTCAATTGCTCATTCCGAGACGGTATCTATGGCATTGCAAAAAAAAAAAAAAAACAATTCTACCGTAAAATAGTAAGCTGATGCTATTAGCTCATGTAGATTGAACTTCATAGCCTTAGTGAAAAAAGTGCATTTTTTTAGACGAAAAACTCTAATTGAACCAGGTGTGAACGACTTAAATCAATTGGTGTAGATTGGATTGCATGGTAAATGTTATTAGCTTTTACACTACTTTCGTCGAGCATAATGTGCATGTCTGTGAACACTATCCGAGGAAACTACCAGTATATCTGACCCAGGTAAGGTAATTGCAAACCCTAGATGAGTACTAAGCCACTGAAAGTTAATCATGATTATCAAGAATATCAAAAACTGATTCCTCGTCGCGTGTTTTGCGGGTTACAAAGGGGCGAGTTTTCCGAGCTTGGTAAAAACTTCGAATAATCAGCTACGGGTTTACCAAACTATATTGATTACAATCGTCAACGCTGGCATACTGCTGTAGAGTAGCTAGCATCCCTTCAGCACTCTGATAGATTTTGATAACCTCAAAGTCTACGAGGATCATTTTTAATAAGTTTCACTAGAAAATTAATCTTTGGAATGATTTACTTGGTCGGCTATTCACATTTAAACCCTCTTATCTATTGCTTGTAAGGTTGTCTTATTTATTTCTAACTTATTGTTCTGTATTTTTGTATATATCCGTTATCACAGGATACTGTACTGAATAAATATATGAAACATTCATTCTGCTCTGTGGTGATACCAAGCACACTTAAGTTCATAAATCAGCTGCCTGTACTCTTCTCATTTGTCACTGAACTAAATATCAATGTCCTCTGTATTCAGGAATACCACTATTTTCATCCTAAAGCCAAACTAAAACACCACTATATTGGGTTAGGTTGGGTCTTCATATGAGTTTCGACTTGAACAAATTTCACAGGTACTTCCATTGGTAGTGTTGGTACTTAGGTGACTTAGTCCACTAGCCAATGAAGCAAAATTTAATCCAGAATCCCCATAGCTAGCTTCAACGGAAACTTTATAACGACTATCATCACCTGCTTTTCACCAGTCAAGTGCCATACGTGATACACGCTTTGGGCGATCATGTCTCTAAAGAGACATGAATGACTGGGCAAAAGACTATCCCGCAGTAGTTAGCCATTGCTTTTGCCAGCCAAGCCAAGGCTATAGAACCCAATCTGTCCTGTTATTTAACCCATAACTGGAGGGAATAGACGGATTAATAACTTTCCCAAGGGTATTTGTGCGTAAGTGAATGCAAGGAATTCAACTGGAATTCGAACTCGACACACCGATTTGTTGTTCCGAGTTGATATCGACTGCTCCACAATGCACATCCAAGTAAACTCAAACGATGAAGAAAAAGTGACATATTTCTGCCAATGATACTCTTCTCTTGCTAGAATAGTTAGAAGCTATAGCTTCCCGATTATTGGTGGAGACAAATGATCAGGTAGGTGTTACTGATGTACACAAATTTGCTTGTCATGTGTCCTCTAACAGAAATGGTATCTTCTTCGAAGTCTTTATAAAATAAAATAATCTTGTAAATCTAAGTACCAAATTTCAAAAGAAGCACAAAGTATGAATCGATGGCAATTTTACGAAGACCGAACTGGATTACATCGGAATAAGAGGAGTGGAAGAATAGTGCAATGAATTGTCAAGAGCTCAACGCAATTTGAAAGATATCTAGACCATAGGATTGCATCTTCCCCGATCGGACTTAGCCTTAGAGCCAATAATAAATAACTCTCTGCCGTCCCACCGTAAGACAGGTCTTTTCTAAGAATAAACAGTCATTTCAAAGACCAGTACACCTGCTGTCAAGAATAGGTTTGAAAACTACCAGCAAATGCAGAAAAACCATCTCCAAATAAAACCGACAATCATTTTATCAGTTTTCATAAACAGAATGCAGCAGGTGTTATAGATAGATAGATAATGAATATACTGAGATGGAGATAAATAGATACAAACATACATACATAGAAAGAAAACGAAAAGACTTAGGTAAATAGTGAGTAGACTTCGACAGATAGTGAGTAGACTTCGACAGATAGTGAGTAGACTTCGACAGATAGTTAGTAGACTTCGACAGATAGTGAGTAGACTTCGACAGATAGTGAGTAGACTTCGACAGATAGTGAGTAGACTTCGACAGATAGTGAGTAGACTTCGACAGATAGTGAGTAGACTTCGACAGATAGTGAGTAGACTTCGACAGATAGTGAGTAGACTTCGACAGATAGTGAGTAGACTTCGACAGATAGTGAGTGAGACTTCGACAGATAGTGAGTAGACTTCGACAGATAGTGAGTAGACTTCGACAGATAGTGAGTAGACTTCGACAGATAGTTGAGTAGACTTCGACAGATAGTGAGTAGACTTCGACAGATAGTGACAGAGGAGTAGACTTAGACTTCGACAGATAGTGATAGTTGATAGTAGACTTCGACAGATAGTGAGTAGACTTCGACAGATAGTGAGTAGACTTCGACAGATAGTGAGTAGACTTCGACAGATAGTGAGTAGACTTCGACAGATAGTGAGTAGACTTCGACAGATAGTGAGTAGACTTCGACAGATAGTGAGTAAATAGAAAATAGACATAGAGAGAGATATCAACATGCTGTAACATATATATATATATATATATATATATATATATATATAGTGTGTGTGTAGATGTGACAGGAAAAAAGTCCGAATGTTATAAGCAGGCCAGTATAAATGATACTTTTGTGTAGATTGTGCTGCATATCTTTGAACTGGGAGATTTTGGCATTAACATACGTTGACAAAAATCTGAACAGCTGCCTATAGAGAAAACAAAGCGAAAATTCAGAGAGTGGGGGTGATAAAACTTCGACAAAATTGCCACTCTCATTAAAGATGCAATACTGTTAGTTTTTAACCTTTGAGTGCACAACAACAACGACCGTGTGCCACACTAAAATCTCTTTAACATTCGAGTGCATTCAACACCCGACACGCATTGTTAACGTTTTGCAAATTGGGAACGCTCAGAAAAAGGAAAATTTTTTTCTACATCTGCATTGAATTTAGACGCTTACGCTTCTACTTTTTCTTTATCAGATTTAATGAATACATTTCACTATTTGTTCGAGTCCCTTATTTTATTTACGAGCGTTTCGTTTATAAATCCGCCTTTTATTTACCAAAATCAAATTCATAAAACGTTTCCCGCAGTTCGTATTTCCATTATATATACATATATATATATATAGACGAAGAGATTGCTGTAAAAATCTATC
This sequence comes from Ascarosepion bandense, assembly GCA_037127315.1. Lineage (NCBI taxonomy): Eukaryota > Metazoa > Mollusca > Cephalopoda > Sepiida > Sepiidae > Ascarosepion > Ascarosepion bandense. The sequence continues at coordinate 1,623,039 of JBBBDQ010000245.1, forward strand.
TATATATATATTTAATCAATATAGATTTTTACAAAAATCTCTTCATCTCTCTCTCTCTATATATATATATACACATACTGCTTGTTCCTTCCTTAGTTAGTTACTTAGTTCCTCTGTCCGTTACGCCATTGAAGAAAACACACTCTCTACACGAGCTTTTCCTTCCCCTCTATCTTTTTTTTATAATCTATAAACGCTATTCTCCTCAGATTTTCTCTCAGGTTTGCCAAACCGAAGGGTAGTGAGAGAGTAGGAGGACAGAGCCTATAGCATTATCGTGGTTGTAGCAGTAATTGTATGCCTATATATATATATATATATATATATATATGTGTGTGTGTGTGTGTGTGTACTGTACAATATAGTAAAAATAAGTAGGTTTGTTGTTGTATCCCGCGACCTAATAACGAAATTTCTGGCCTCTACACCCTTGGCCATTACTCAGTTGGTCTTTTCAATTTACAATGGACACAGGAGCCATGATTTTTCAGTAATAAAACATTTTTTCTTTCAAAATCTCTCACAAATTAGCGTACAGTATTTTGGTTATGGTCTGTGCATACGCCGCTTAACATAAGATTACAGTAAAGTAGCTTCTATGAACATTACTTTTGTAGATATTTTATTAACATTACACACTGTGTTATCGTTATTTTATTATCCAATACCTTTGTTTGAAGACGTTACTATCATTTGTAGTATGTCAAAGTAAAATTTATCTAGTAAATCATAATTATCCTTCCGTGGAAATTCCACGGGGTTCTCTAGTATATATAAATAGAATAAGTAAATAACAAGTAGGAAAAAGGGTCTTTAATTTAACTTGTTTCACTTTAACAAGCTTCTTCGGAGATTTATTAATGAAGAAAACAAAGTAATTAAATCTATATTTTAATATTCATCCATTGCTTTATCACACGTGACACGTATCTGACAAATGAACTAAACCTCAATCAACATACTGTCTGTTGGATTTTTAAATCATTCGTCTTTAATGATCTCTGAAGAAGCTTGTTAAAATGAAACATGTTAGATTAAAAACAGTTTTTTCCTTCTTGTTCTTTACTTATTTTATTCATTTTGTCGGATTCCGATTCATATATTCAACTCTCTCTCTCTCTCTCTATATATATATATATATATATATATATATAATTAATGGTAATAAATATAAATCTTTTCCATAACCTTTCTCTCACTCTTTATCTTTTTTTTTTTGTGTGTGTGTATATATACACACACACACACACACACACACACACACACACACACATTGTGTCTAAGATTGTTAGGCTAGAGAAAATCATCTTGTAATGTTCCTGAAACTACTTGACTCCCTCTCCAATCAACCCGTCATTTCTATATAATCCGTGGTTGTTTATATGGATTACTCCATTGAGCTTTTTTTAGAATATATATATATATATATATATATCCATTAATTCGCAAAACTCAGCTCCGTCAAAAGAACCTTGTGGTACATCAGATGTATCTTTTTCTTTATTATTAATACATGCTTTACTATTGTGGAATAGTATAGATTTACAGCAATGTAAAATTATGCTTATATGGTCTGACGGTTTATTTATGAACCGTTTCATGAAATCCAAAGCTTCTAGCTATCCTTTTTTCAAATATTGATGAGTAGAAGTTTCGATGTCATATTTTATGATTTTTTTCGTTATTCCTAATTTCCTGAAACCAGGAAATGCACTCACTTGTGTCCTTTCATTGGTTGGCTTGTCAGTCAGTCAGTTGAGTGGCATACGTGATACACGCTTGGGCGATCATGTCTCGAAAGAGATATGGCTGACTGGGCAGAAGATTATCCGCAGTAGGTTACCATTGCTTTCTGCGGTAGACTGGTTACCGACCAAGGCTATAGAACCCAATCCGTCTTGTTATTTTAACCCATAACTGGAGAGAAGAGACGGATTTAATACCTTTCCCAAGGGTATTTGCGCGTAAGTGAATGCAAGAAATTTAACTGGAATTCGAGCTCGGCTCCCCGATATCTCATTCCGATCCGATATCCTTGTGTCAGTCAGTTAAGTGCCATACGTGATACACGCTTGGGCGATCATGTCTCGAAAGAAGCATGACTTACTGGGCAGAAGATTATCCGCAGTAGGTTGCCATTGCTTTCTGCGGTAGACTGGTTGCCGACCAAGGCTATAGAACCCAATCTGTCCTATTATTTAACCCATAACTGGAGGGAAGAGACAGATTTAATACCTTTCCCAAGGGTATTTGCGCGTAAGTGAATGCAATGAATTCAACTGGAATTCGAACTCGGCTCTCCGATTTCTCGTTCCGAGCCGATATCCAATGCACCACAACGCACATCCTATACTTGTGTAGCCATCCTTAATAAATCAAGCATTTTTTTTTTTTCTTATAGAATTTCTTAACTTTTTTATCCAGCTCAATTTTTGTTGTGTTAAGACGGACAGAGGGATTATTAGAAAGCCAACCTTACGGTCCTTTATGGTTAAACATTCTAGCATCCAATTTATATTAAAACTCTGGCATTTATAACTATTTTGACAGTGATGTTTTTCACCTCCTCATTCTTATTTTCAGTGTAGAAGTCTACTGTATTTTTGTAACATTTGGTGACTTCATTTATTTTTTTCTCGTAATCCTTAGAGTTTATCATAGAAATATTAGTTGATTTGTCGCCTTTAACAAAAGTATTTTGTGCGTTTTTTTTTTGTTTTTTTTTACTTCAGTGTTTAATAGTTTTTGTAAATTATTATTAAACATTTTAAATTTGATTTTGTCTATTAGACAAATCATATCCTTTTCAAATTTAACTAGCTCTTCAATAACAGTTGGGTGAAAACTCCTGATTTTAAATTTTCTTTGATCCTTAGACATTTTTGTAAGAAAAATAGTGCCTTCCATCTCATTCTGGTTCGGAAAATCAAGAAGCCGGATGGGTGTTCAGCATGCGATAAGTGAAAGAGAATAAACTCTGAGAACAGGACTTACGGTTAAATATAGCCATTTTAACTGTAAAATGAGTCCTTGCCGAAAATCTAGTACTGAGCTTAAATCCAAAAAGTCTAGGTACAAAAGAGGAAAACTCATCAGAACAATTACCATGAAAATATTTATAGAAAAGATCTAGGGAAGACGCATTATAGTTATATCTGGCCATTTCCTTGATAAAATGATGAGATTTTGCCTCCAATCTTATGTACACTTAAATCTACAAAAAGAGAAAGCTAACCAAGAACGATTTCTATGAAAATGTTTGTAGAAAATATTTAATATATAGTAAATTACATTTTGAGTATCCCTGAGAACATCGTGAAAACTGCTGCTGTCTACTACCTCTACGGATACAAATGACCAATCCGCCACTCTTGCAAACAGTTTAGGAAAAAAAATCAATTTCAAATTCCTGATTTGGCATCTCCGACGTGTTTCTTTTCCTAGTGCCTCGACCACGTGAATTTAAGCGCGCTACAAGGTTGGCATCTCGGTCCCACCCCTTTTACCATTGAAATAGTTAAATTCAACCACCACTTCTACTCCAAAAGTTTCTTTTCTCACACTTCCCACCTGTGGGACTCTTTTCTTTTTTACTTGCTTTCTTGATAGCTACAATCTCCGAAAAACTAAATGCAACGTAAATTATCTTCTTGAATCTCATTCATCTTTTATCTTTTCTTCGGTACCCCATGTACCCAGTCTTCCCTCTCACTGTAATACCATGCGCGCTAGTGGCGGTCCCACCTTGCTTGGGGTGAAATGATTTAAAAAGAAAAAAGGTTTACTATATAACAATTCAGCTCTCTTGAATCCATTCTCATTAATGATAAAAATTTCGAAAATGATCTATGATTTTTTTTTTAATCATCTCACCCCAAGCAAGACATTCAACTGCCACTATTGCGCATGGGGCTACATAGGGGAAGGTCAAGAGAAGGAGTGGTTAGACATAGGGAATGTCAGGAGGAATGGGAGCAGGTTAGTGTGTTAGGAGGTGTCTATTGACCTTACATTTAAACTCCTGGAGATTGTATCCGTCGTGGAAGCAATCATGAGGAAGGGAATTTCACAGTCGAGAAGTGCGAGGAAAGAAACTGTTTAGTAGAAGTTGCGGTTGCATTTTATCGGTTTCACTGTAAAATGGTGGGATCTAGTTGCTAATCTAGTATCTCGTGCAAATTCGTATTTAGGAGGCACCAGTGATCTAAGTTCATCGGAGCAGAAGCCGTGAAAGTATTTATAGAAGAGACACAGGGAAGCCACGTCGCGCCGGTGGGAGAGAGAGACTGCAGGCGGTCTGCCAAGTCGGTATCTATCACAATACAGACCCTCCTCTGAACCATATCGAGAAGCCTGAGGAGAATAGCAGGGGCACCCGACCAGATATGGGAGCAGTATTCAATGCATGGGCGGATGGTAGATTTATATATGTGCAGGATAGATTTAGACGGAAAAAACTTCCGGGCCCTACACAGAGAACCGACTTTCATAGCAGCGGATTTAGCAATGGATTCGATAGTCATTTTATTTGAGGTCCGCTGAAAGTGTGAGACCAAGGAGGCGTAGTGTTTTATTCTCTGGGAGGCAAGCCTGGTCCATGCTAATGGGAGGTAGGTGAGATTGTCGATGATGAGAAATCTGGAGAAGAAAATGTTTTTATAATCATTTCACCCCAAGCAAGGCAGTTTTACTGCCACTGGTGCGCATGGGTTACATAAGAGAAGAGTGATGAGAAAGAGGAACAAGTTATAGATGTCAGAAAATGGGTAAGAGAAGGATGAGAACACTGGTGTGAAGAGAGCTGCATGAGAGTAGTGTGGACGGGGAAAAGAACATGCGGGAAAGGGTGCGAGGCAAGGGGATAGATTGCAATTGCTCTTATATTTAAAACTTTGGAGATTGTAGCTGTCAGGGAAGCAAGAATTCGGAAGGGAATTCCACAGATGGGAAATGAAAGAAAAGAAGCTATTAGAGTAGAAGTTGCAGTTACGTTTTAATGTTTTCACTTTAAAAGGGTGGGACTTGTTTGTTAATCTGGTAGCTCGAGTAAATTCATGCAGAGGGGGCAACGAGGCACTAAGCTCGTCAGAGCAGAATTCGTGCAAATATTTGTAGAAGAGAAACAGGGAGGCCACATCACGCCGGTGAGAAAGTGACTGCAGCTGAGCTACCAAGTCGGGATCGATCACATTGGAGATTCTCCGTTGGATTTTGTTAAGAACTCCGAGTTGAATAGCAGGGGCACCTGACCAGATGTGACAGCAGTAGTCAATACACGGTCGGATGGTAGATTTGTATATGTTCAGGATGGATTCAAACGGGAAAACCTCCACAGTAAACCAATCTTCCTAACAGCAGATTTGGCTATGGACTCGATGTAGTAATTTCACTTGAGATCGGCTGACAGAGCTCAATCGTAATGAAAGCATAATATATCTAGCCAAGTATATATATATATATATATATATATATATATATATATATTTTAATCATATCACCCCGAGCAAGTCGGTAACGCCACTGACGTGCAGGGGGCTACGGAAGAGTGAAAAGATTTTAAAAGAGAAAGCTGGAAACCACATCCTAAACAGGAAATAAGGGATAAGCCACTTCACCCGTTCAATAGATATGGGTGGAGTGTAAACCGGGCGATAGTTTAGTCTATCTACTCCAATTGTAAAAAAAAAAGAGCAAAGAAAAAAAATAAGAGTAAACCTTTGGAAAGGAGAAAGCCGGAAACCACATCCTAAACAGGAAACAAGGGATAAGCCTCTTCACCAGTTCAATAGACGTGGGTGGTGTAAACCTATATATATATATATACTTGACGAGATGATAAATCAAAAATTACCAGGACCCCTCATTATATACCAAGTTTGTTTATTACTCTTTCATATAGCTTTCTTCATTTTTCTTTATTCTTTACTAATAAAATCACTTTTCTTTTCCTTTTTTGTCTTTTGAATGTTTCCCTTTTTACGGTCCATATTTTTGGAAAAGTAGTAAATTTGACGTTAAATTAATCTGATTTGAAACAAATATTAATTGTTTATGGCATAAAATTTAGAATAAATGTATTTCTTATTTAGAAAGGTCTGACTCATTGACCTTTCAAGTAGGCGATGACAATCCATTTCGGAAATCTGTTCACGCATTTGTAAGTATGGTAACCAAAAATTGACATAATCAAATTTAATATTTCGTAAGGGGAACAACATTTGAAACACGTGACCTTTTCATGGTAAGTCTTTTATAAGTTTCCATAGTAAAAGGAAATGTGCAGTAAATTATTGCATGATAATTCATCACCTGAAAAGCAATATTTCTTCGGGCCAGTGACAACTTCCAAATGCAATTGCAAGATGTCTTCCCATCCTTGCATCCTTTCTTTAAATAACTTCCGGACATTCACACAGAAGAGCACGAGACAAACAACCTTCGACATAAAACATTCCTATCTCTCACTTTTCCAATGGAATACAGTTTAAATTAGTATTTGAAAGCAGCGGGAATGACATTTTCGCACGTCTCACAATCATTCCTCGTTTCATTTCAAGCAATGCCACTAGAACACAACAGGATTACATGGACTGATAGTGAAAGAGAATGAAAGGACTCAGAATTGGGAGTATTATGGAAAGGACAAAGGGGCAGGGATCAAGAAGACGGAAGATGTCGACTGACGTTGCATTTCCAATTTTCAGAAGATTCTTTTTATAAGGGAAGAAATAAATCGGAAGAGAGTTCCACAGCTGGGAAGTGTAAGAAAAGAAACTGTTAGAGTAGAAGTGGAGTTTGTATTTAGCTGGTTCAACAGTAAAACGGTGAGACCTAATTGACAATCTAGTAGCACGTTTAACTTCATGTAGTCGGGGCTGCAGGAAAACAAGTCATCAAAAAATCTCCCATACAAATATTTGTAAAAAAAAAACAAAAAAAAAAAAAACAGAAGTCACGTCACGTTGATGAGAAAGTAAGTAAAATCGGGATGCCATGTCAGGATCAATTATATTGCAGATTTTTTTTTCTTTTGAAACAAGATGTGGTAACAATATTGAATACTCGAACGAATGGTAGGTTTTTAAATGTACAAAATGGATTCTTACGAGAAAGGTTTTCTGGCATGACAAAGTGAACCAAAAAATACATAGAAAAAAAAGAATAGCATATATCATTACTGTGGAATAATTATACGTTTAGGGACATCTAATAAAGACAAATAACATTCGTAAAATAGAAATGTATGCATTGATTTCAAAGTTATAAGGAACCACCTCAGATGCGTCGAAATAATTTTTTTTTTCATTTATGACAATTGATTATATTGTCTATGTTGGGATGCCCGCACCTATTCGGCTATAATGGACTATTCCATTACTATGTAAAGTAATGGTGGCATCTACGTAAGGGAGTGTGTGCCGAGCAGCCGATCGACAAGTCAGTCGTAGACTTCCGGTGACGACCCGGAAGTACCCATTGCTTATACTACGTCTTACGACGGTTGAGACGATTAACATTTATTCTTGTATTGGATACTAATAACTTTCGTAAATACTATTTTCACGGAATACAACAATTAACCTATTCCTGTTGTTGAGTTATTTATTCTTACTCACGACATAAGTCTAATTTAGGAAAAAAGCAAATAAACTGTGACATTCACGAAGTTATATTTAAAACAGAACTATGCAGTTAAGAAATTTTAAAAATACCAATTTTTCGAATGGTAATGACGTCGCCGTTTTCATATAGAAAACATTAGGCATTCTTTCACCAAATTTAGCATTACCGTCGGTAGAAATGTATAGAAACTTCCATTTTCAAGTGATGTGGTTTTGCGACGTCATTTGTCTAAATGCAAAACACCGTTTGAGATGAGATTAAGGAAACATTTGCAAGAATTACAAGACTTCATGAAAATTAACTTCTCAAGTCCAATAACTTTTATCGCCCTTTCTACTACTTTCCTTCTTGACCTTTTTTTACCCAAGATATTTTGGAAACCAAACATACACTTTTATCATTATTTCCTTGTCTAGTTATATGTGATATCTAAACCTATTTATAAATGGAACTTTGTGTGTCTGTGTGTCTTTTACATATAGACTCCGAAACAGCTGAACCGATTTTCCTGAAAAGTTACAGTTGTACTATAAGCGACTGCGAGTGTTTTTAGCTAGGTTTTGTGTCGAGGTACAATCGATAAATATCGAAAATTGATCATCGAAAAAATCGGGTTATAGAAGGAGTGGTCCGATTTTAATCAAACTTGATACACTCATAGACAAAGATATAAGAAACGATATTCAGAAGTTTCACGGTTGCAGTTCTATCCTTGGATGACTTATTTGACTCCGATATTGGAAATCGATACCTCGATATCCTACCGGGTCTGATCAAAATCAGTTTTTCAGCCCTTCTATTTTAGTTTTTGCTTCGGGTTTAGCTCTAAGTAGGTATAATTGTAGTTCTTCGTCTCAGCCATGATACGATTTACTCAGAGGACTTATTTAGCCTTCAAAATTCATTTTACGACAAAAAAAATCCTATTTGATAGATACCAGGAAATCAAAATTTGACTTACATCCATTCATTTTTCTTTCAGTCTACGGTTTCGTTTTAACTGGAAACAACTATTGCTTTTTAAGTCTTTCATGCCAACGTCTAAAGAATCTGAGCTCCAGGACCATGGATTAGTTTTAAAGCTTTCATTACACCCGAGCAACGCCAGGCTATACTGCTAGTTAATTTTAATTGCTGCTGGTGTTGAAATTCTCAAGTGATGTTATTTGATAAATTTCTTGATTTTTCATTATGTCGTGCCAGTCTACGATATCCGACGATGACTTGTCCTTTTCTAGACCAACAGAGTGCATCCTCTAAACATTTTTAATCGCGGATCTGAGGAAATGCAGGTGATAGTTCAGGCATTTCTCAACGTCATGCATATAGCATCTCAGAGTATAAATCAGGCGTAACTACTGGTGAACATTTTTCATAGTCACTTCACCCACAAGAAAGGTGAGACTGTCACTAGTGCGCAAGAAGTTACAGTGAGAAAAACGACTAGGTAAAATGGGCGTTGAATGAAGGATAAAAGACGAACGGGGTTTAAGAAGATAGTAATTGATGCTGCATTTAAATTTTTTGAGATTTTTAGCTAACAGGCTAGAAGAGTGAGTAAAGAAATTACTGAAGTAGAAATGGTGGTTATATTTAACTATTTCAACAGTTGGTACCTAGATACCGATCAATCTAGCAGCACGCTTAAATTCACGTGGACGGGGCACCAAGGAATAAAGTTCGTCAGAGCAATTGCCATGAAAGTATTACTAGAAAAAACAACTGGAAGCTACATTACGTCGGTGATAGTTACTGAAGTCGGGATACCTGGGCAAGACCTATTATATTGCAGATTGCAGTCTTGGGTTAAGATTTTGTAGCAAAATTCTCTCTCTCTCTCTCGCTCTCTCTCTCTCTCAAGTTAAAATCATTATCAATAATGGATTTTAACCGATCCGTACGCGAACGTATTTGAAGATCAGCTACCATGTAGTCATACTCAAATATGGGAAGGACTTGGAAAGTAAACCTTGAGTGTAAGGACTAGACTCAAAGACAATTCGAGATTGCAATCAATCTGGGTTTAAAAACTCTTGTCAAATATAAACGCAACAAAGATGTGTGCACACGCACAATATATATATATATATATATATTTCCATTCAGTAATGAATTAGAGCACTCTGTTTATTGGGCGTGTGTAACGAAATATACACGCTAAAATGTCTGACGCCAATTCGGTCGGGTTTCAATCCTGGGTTAAAAAGCAGTCGGTGTCTAACCGTACTGATGGTCTGTGATACAGCGAAACAGATCTGTCTGCGGATGACTATATATATTTATATATATGTATATCTATAAAATGAAACAAATTTCGATATTTAAATGCGGTGAATAGCCATTTCTACGAGGAGATCCTCGCTTGTTCAGCAAGGGAGAAACGAAAATTTTATTTACTCAAATTCAAATGTAATATAATATTTTATACCGGCAAAAGTCCCTAAAAAAATCTTCCATCCATAGGGAAATAGAACGGAGTGGAATTAACCATTTTGGAATTTAAGGAAGTAAAAGGAAAAGCAGACAGATACCTATGTCTCTTACTAGAAGACATATATCTGATCATCTTTTGGATTTAAAACACATCTAAATATATATATATATATAACATGTGGATCGAAATCTGACACGATGAATAGAATAAGTAAAGAAAAGGTTGGAAAAACGTGTCTTTAATCTAACATGTTCAACAAACCTTCTTCAGAGATTTTAAAAGACGAAAAAATTTTGTTTTTAAAACATCTCTGAAGAAGCTTGTTAAAGTGAAACATTTTAGACTATAGTCACTTTTCCTACTTTTTCTTTATTCTATTCCCCCCCCCCATATATATATATATATATATATATATATATATATCTTCATCCAGGTAAAGAGGACCCAAGATTTTACGATTTTGAATTCACTGGCATTTATATTTTATAAACAGTGCTCAATACAATACATATTGTAGAGCTTGATATAATCATATAATTATCGATGAAAAGTACATTGCAACACGGAAATTTCTATGAATCATTTTCACAACCAACATCCAATATTGCCTGATGACGAGATTCTATCTTAAAACAGAAATTTCCGTGTCACAATGTAGTTTTAATCCATAATTATATATATATATATATATATTAGACACTTACTTCATGTTGATTACATAAGTGTTCGTGGGAGATCGTTATTAGTATTATTGCATTTGTATGTACATCTTCATTCGTTCTTTGCCAATTTGTTTATTATTTAACTATAGGGAGGAGATTGGTTGTTTTTTTTTTTATTAGTTTAAAGCATTGACTTTGTCTAAAAGATGTTGAATTATTTGAGATACAGAGCGCGAATATATTTGCATTTTTCCTTTTATTTTACAAGAAATTTTGGGTTCTCAATTTCTATGTAACTGAGTATGTAACTGAGTATGTATTTGTTTGCCTGTCTGCATTTTGAGATAAGGTTCTTATCGGAAGCAAAGCGGAAGCCATATTGCCTCTCCTCCAAATAAAAGTTTACATTTTTATTTAAATTATTGCTATAGATTCATGCGGTTTTCTATTTTTTTTTTTTTGATAGTTTTATTGTAATTCGGTTTTTCTTTTAATTGCCGATATATGTTTAGATAGCATTCAGCTGTTCAAGTATTTAATATTTGTAAAGAATGTTTTGTTTTCGTAATTCATCTCTTTCCAGGGTCGTTCAGTTACTCCGATATATATTAGTTCAACGTTTTCTGTTAATTTTATAGAGGCATGGTATATTATATTGTTTTTTAAGCAGTTACCATTTAAGGGACATTACTTTTTTTTTTTTTTTTTTTAGGTTTGTGTGGGTGGTTTGTTGGTTATTTTGGAGGGAATTTTTATTGATTGTATTATTTAAACGGAGTTGATTTTACTTGATGGGGGAGTGTTTGTGTATGAGTTTAAAGAATTTTTCCCTTCGTTTGTTTCCACCTTTTTGTTGTGCGGTGGATTGTACTATATAATGTTTCTTCTTCTGTTGGATTTTTCGGATTGTGTGGTGTGTATGTAATTGTTGTCGAAAATCCACTATTTTGAAGAACGTTTTTTTTTTTTAAATTTTGTTTAGCTTCGTTGAAGAGTATTTCATTGGAAGAATTGTCAGAAAAGCTGACAAATTGACATTTGTATTACTTCAACTGTTATATGGTGGAAGCCAAATGGTGAGGAGTCAAGTTCAAACTCTGATTGAGGTGATTTACATTTACTTCGTACTGATGCCCATGGGAAAGACGAAAATATCAATAAATGACTTAAATGAGAAATTTTATTGATTTAAGAGAATTCCTATGCACAATGGAAGCAAGTACATTGTCGGAAGAATGAAAGA
>JBBBDQ010000245.1:1637500-1640000 GCA_037127315.1 Ascarosepion bandense
TGTGTGTGTGTGTGTATATATATATATATACGTCTCTGAGTAAGCATTTGTGTGTGTGTGTATATATATATATACGTCTCTGAGTAAGCATTTGTGTGTGTGTGTGTGTATATATATATATATACGTCTCTGAGTAAGCATTTGTGTGTGTGTGTATATATATATATACGTCTCTGAGTAAGCATTTGTGTGTGTGTGTGTATATATATACGTCTCTGAGTAAGCATTTGTGTGTGTGTGTGTGTGTATATATACGTCTCTGAGTAAGCATTTGTGTGTATATATATATACGTCTCTGAGTAAGTGTGTGTGTGTGTGTCTCTGTGTAAGCATTTGTGTTTATATATATATATATATCTGTGTAAGCATTTGTGTGTATATATATATATATGTGTCTCTGTATAAGCATTCTTGTGTGTGTGTATATATATATATATATATGTGTGTGTGAGAACATTTGTAAGTGTATATATATATGTGTATGTACGTGTGTGTGAGAGCATTTGTAAGTGTATATATGTGTGAGTATATGTGTGTGTGAGTGTATATGTGTGCTTAAGTGTGTGTGTGTGAGCATTTGTGTGTGTGTGTGAGAGAGCATTTGTGTGAGTGTGTGTGTATATGTGTCTGTGGGCATATATGTGTGTGTGTGCATTTGTGTGAGTGTATATGTGTGTGAGCATTTGTGTTTGTGTTCTCTCTCTCTCTCTTTCTCTCTCTCTCTCGCATCAATTTTCTTGCTATTTTGATAATTTTACACAAAGCGAAGGCGTATTAAATTTAATTGCAGTCGTTTAAAATTGCAATATGGCTAACGTTTATCTGTACGCAAATCGAAGCAACTGAATCTCTGTACATTAGCACCAAAACCTGCGTGCATCTATTAGCAAGAATGCAATTCTTCAAAGGCATGAATCTATTCATTCCTTATCACGTCTCATCTCTTTATTATTTTAAAAACTATGATAAAGGAGAAGAATGTTATCTAAGATGCCTCTATGTAGAATTATTGTTATCGAAGCTTGGCTGCTTGACAGTTTACTTCAGTGTAAAAACAAACAAGGCAAGACGTTATGTTCGTGGGTTTATACAGAAAACATACAGGTTAAACTTAGACTTTAAAAGGTCAAATTTGTAATGAATGGGGTGGAGAGGCTTACGGCTAAATCACGTTGAAATACCGGTTCTCGTACAATCAACGAAGTTAAGCATGGTCAAGGCTGGCCACTAGTTGAGTGACCGCCGTTTGGTATGATAAATGACGGGTCGAAATTGGAAATTTGACAGCCGAGTTTCAACTTCAGACGAATTTAGTTTATTCACTCATGCGGTATGATCCCACCATTTCTTCTTCCAGCTGTGGTGAAACACGCTTGGGCGATCGTGTCTCGAAAGAGACATGACAGAATGGGCAGAAGGTTTTCCCGCAGTAGGTTGCCATTGCTTTCTGCGGTAGACTGGTTGCCAACCAAGGCTATAGAACCCAATATGTCCTATTATTTGACTCATAGGTAGTGGGAGAAGAAATGTATTCTATTATTAAGAAGTAATTAAAGGGGGATCAGTTTATTCATTCAAAACAATATAGAACTGATCCCCCACTTAATGCCCAGTAAAAGCCTTAATCATGTTTTCAACTATTATAGTCAGTCAGTTAAGTGCCGTACGTGAAACACGCTTGGGCGAAAGAGACATGACTGACTGGGCAGAAGATTATCCCTCAGTAGGTTGCGGTAGACTGGTTGCCAACCAAGGCTATAGAACCCAATCTGTCTTGTTGTTTAACCCATAACTGGAAGGAAGAGCCGGATTAATACCTTTCCCAAGGGTATTTGCGCATAAGTGAATGCAATGAATTCAACTGGAATTTGAACTCGGCACCTCGATTTCTCATTCCGAGCCGATATCCACTGCACCACAACGCACATCCTCGTGGGTTAATTACTAGAACTTAATAAATCATTATTATCAGTATTTAGATTATTCGGACAATTGTCCTCATCTTTGTTGCCATTTGTACAACATTTCGGCCATTTTACACTTCGGTCTTCTTCAGGTGCTAGGAATTTTGAACCGAACCTTTTATTACAATCACTGGGGTATATGAACTCTATTCTTTGCGTAGTACTTCCTTTCTTGGAAGTCATGAGTTACCTCCTTCTAACCCTGCAAGTTACTTGTTCACTACTGCTGTAGCCTGGTATTGAAATCACAATTCTAAGAGTCAACTAACCAATGTCGATATCCAATGGGCCTTAAGGACAAGAACTGAATTTACGAGTCTTCAGAAAGATTTGTTTACCCACAATGCATTTGTCAATTTCACTCTTTATGATTATTCCTTGTATGTTAGGGGTTTTATCCCCCAACGAATTATTCTGAAGAAGTGTTGTCCTTCTGTATGGCAGTGAATATTGGATGATTACCTAAAGGATGAAGGACAGGCTTAAGGCAGCAGAAATATGGTTCTACAAAAGGATGCTGAGGATACCATGGAGTG
>JBBBDQ010000245.1:1645000-1685000 GCA_037127315.1 Ascarosepion bandense
TCTCTTATGTAGCCCCCTGCACATCAATGGCGTTACCGCCTTGCTCGGGGTGATACGTTTAAAAAAAATGAACGTAGTTAGACTTCTGTCTGGGTGCTTTATATCCTAAATAGTTATATTCATATAAACGTAGTAGTACAATTCATTTAACATGTTACGTTTGTCACCTGGAGATCAGTGTTCGACCACACATGTCAATATCGACACTTACTTTCTGCATGACACCTCGCCTCCCCTTTTGAGCTGACTCCCTCTGGAGTCTGTATTTTTTTCATTTTTTTTTATCATATCGCTCCATGCAAGGCATTTTCCTGCTACTGTTTTGCAGGGGTTTACATAGGAGGAAAGTTATGAGAAAGAGTGACAGGTTATAGGGGGTGCCAGGAAGTGGGTAAGAGAAGGATGAGAATACTGATGAGAGTGGAGTGGACGGAGAAGTGAGCATGAGAGAGAGAGGATGCAGGTTAGTGAGATAGGAAATGAATATTGACTTTACATTTAAATTCTTGGAGATTGTGGCTGTCCGGAAAGCAAGTAAATGGAAGGGAATTCCCCAGAGGGAAGTGCGAGAAAAGAAGCTGCTGGAGTAGAATTTGCGTTTACATTTTATTGGTTTCACAGTAAAAGGGTGGGACCTAGTTGCTAATCTTGTGGCTCGAGTAAATTTATATATCGGAGGCACCAGTGAACTGAGTTCATCGGAGCAGAAGCCGTGAAAGTATTTGTAGAAGAGACACAGGCAACGTATTGGATTTTGTCAAGGATACCTAGGTGGATAGCAGGAGCTATCAACCTAGGTGTTGGTTCCACGCTTAAAAATTCCATCGTAGTTCGTTTTCTTTTGCCGTAACACTGCGGTTCGATAATTTCTCATCCGACTCCTCATTCCTATTTTTAAGAGCCCATTGGAACAATTCAACAAATTGTTCTGCCTGTCTGTTCGATCAGATGATACCGGGTCGTTTTAATATGTTGCATTTGTAAGGAATGTGAAGAAAAGGAAGGAGGAATTGTGGGGAATTGTGCCCAGCTAAAACGGAAGCAAGTGACATATTGATATTTATGGTCACGGTAAGGAGGATTGTAGGAAACGTTAGCCTCCTTATAAAAATCGTCCTCCGTTCATTTTAGTCAGTGTTTTTTTTTCCAGCATACGCGTGACTGGTTAATTGTGGTGCTGAAAAATATTAGTTTTCTTTCCTCTCTTACTAGACCTAGTTAGAGCAGGTCGCAATAGGAGTCCTTTTGTAATCCTTATCAGTCTGTTACTGCTCTCTTCTGGGTTCTCCACATTTTTTTCTGCGTCGAAGGGGTTCTTTTTTTTCGACAGGAATTGCAAAATAACCAAAATTCGCTAGATGTGAACTGCGTCCCGTTGTCCGACAAAGTTTTATACAATTTTTCATGCGATCTGATGTAATGAGTATGCATACACCTTGGCTTCCCCTTACAGTAATATGATTCGCTGGTGTCAGCCATGAATACCGACTAAGGCGAGGACTAGTAAGGTTTACTACTTCTAGAGGTCCACGTCCATAGGTCTACCGCTAGAGGTCTACTATTACTATTGGTTTACGTCTATTGACTACACCTACGTCACAGGATACGGCGTACGACGAGTACCGTCAATTACGTCTACGTACTAAATTGTCCTACACAGTTACATTTGCCTAAACAGTTTAACAGCTTGACCTTGCAAAGATTTCGTGCAAGATAGTGTTGCTATCTTAGTAGATGGTTTTCTGCATTGCAATATTTTATACCACTTGGTATATATGTCGACTAGCACCAGTATAGTGGGTTGCTTATCTATACTTTTTCTGATAGCCAGTAGTGGAGAGTCCGTTTTAGTGAAGGGTAGCTGTATACTGTTGCAGGTTAACGGAATTTGGCCTTGTTGTAGATCACCCACTATAAGTCAAAAAGAAAGGTTATAAACCAAGAAAAGTAATTTGAGTTGAAAGATAACATTTTATATATAACACATTTCAATTAATGTTTTTACAACTGAAGTAAAATCTGAAGTATAGGTCCAACGGAGGTTAAAATGTTCATGGCAATAAAATGCTGAAAGAGAATTAATGTTTAGGAATTTGGGAGCGTGTAAGTAAGGAATGTCTTTGATGTATTCGCTCCTTAAGTCAGTAATTAGTCTTTGAGGCAGGGAAGAGGGTAAAGAGGTAAGGCAGGTGAACATAGTAGCCACTTGACTTAGGTCAAGGGGATATTGATTACACTCCTTTCTTTCTCTAGTCAGTCCATGTGTGTCGGCCTGCGTCAGTCTGTCTGTCGAAGCTTTCTGTATCCGCTTTTTATATCTTCTTTTTGGATCACAGCAGCTCATTTGGGATTTCACACTTGTATTTGATTCTGGGCTTCCCATTGGCTGATAAATATAATTCGCGTAGGCTCGCGAACTGGAAATCTAATATTTAATTAATTTTTAGTTTTCAACCGGAACATTTGCGCGGAGCCGGCTGCGCACGACGACTTTTGGTCATTTGCTTTTTGGTCATTAAAGCGCAAACATCCGGTTCATCGCTTTTGCTCGGTATCACCACACCAGATAATATACTCTATTTAACGGCCTAGCGAAATCTCGATGTAATGTTCGTTTCCGGCCAAGGTTGAAATTTAATCGGCGGGGACTTCGCTTCCAGAGCAAGATCTCTGCATGATTTAACCAAGTTTTGTATAATTTCATCCATTTTTAGCCAATTAGTGAAACATCTCATTAGGGACTTCATCCTAGAAATTCCGGGATGACCAACGTGAAGTTCCTTTAAGATGCGTTTCCGTCATGATGTCAGCGTGCATCTGTACACCATCACATATTGAAGATGCATTACTTTTATTTACTTTTCTATTTTTGACTTTACCTAAAATTTGGGCTTTCGGCCTATCACGTTGAATATACCGGTTCTCGCTCGATCACCGAAGTTAAGCAACGATGAGCCTGGTCAGCACTTAGATGGGTGACCGCTTGGGAATACCAGGCCCTGTAAGCGTATAGTGACGGATGTGCATGCTTACGGCCATATCATGTTGAATACACCGGTTCTCGCTCGATCACCGAAGTTAAGCAATGTTGAACCTGGTCAGTATTTAGATGGGTAACCGCTTGGAAATACCAGGTCCTGTAAGCGTATAGTGACGGATATGCGTTGTGGTGCAGTGGATATGGGCTTGTAAAGAGAAATCGGTGAGCCGAGTTCGAATTCCAGTTGAATAGTCTACTTTGACTTAAGCACTGGTACCCTCAGGAAAGGTATTAATCCGTCCCTTCCCTCCAGTTATGGGTTAAATAACAAAGGTAGGACTTGGAGACTCTACCCTTAAAAAATCAAATCTCAATGAATCTTGATACTCGAAAAGAAAAGTTTTACTAGACACAAAACTTATATAAACAACAATAAATTGTTGAAAGAAAAGGTATTACCAGCAATAAATGACCCGCCGAGGTTGATTTGCTATAAAAACAAATCAACCAACTAACATGAAATTTAATCCTTCATTTTTAATATGCAGTTGTCGTTCCGCGACTTCTGTCTTATTTCTTTGAGTTACAGTCAACTCTCTTACGGTTATTATGTAAGACATTTCTAACCTCGTTTTCGACCCTTATTTCAGCAATCACTGTATCTTCAAATGGTTCGCCGTATTTCGGAATTAAGAGAGACAGTCCATTAGCATGACTTAATTTCTTCAAGGATAAACATTTCATTTTATAGTTGTAATTTAGTTGTATCGTTCCATAGTTCTGTATGTATGGAAACGCCTTTTTATTTACACTAGCAGTATAGCCCGGCGTTGCTCGGGTGCAATGAAAGCTTTAAAACTAATCCATGGTCCTGCAGCTCAGATTCTGCCTAAAGAATATTTGTGTGAAGTTTGGTGAGAATCGGATAAAAATTGTGGATTTGTATAAAGGACATACAGACAGAAAAACAGACACACACACACACACACACAAACATACATCTTGCCTTATATATATATATATATATATATATATATTATCGATTTTCTGCACTATTTTCAGAACTGTAACCTTGAAACTTCTGAATATCGTTTCTTATATCTTTATCTGTGAGTGTATCAAATTTGATTAAAATCGGGCCACTCCTTCTATACCCGATTTTTTCGATTCTCGACTTTCGATATTTATAGGGGATACCTCGACACAAAACCTAGCTAAGAACACTCGCAGACGCTTATAGTACAACTGTGTAAATTTTCAAGAAAATCGGTTCAGCCGTTTCGGAGTCTATAGGTAACGGATACACACATATAAAGTTCCATTTATAAATAAGTTTAGATATATAGACAGTAATGGTCAGTTTGTAAGACAAATTCACGTCCATGTAGGAATTTATGGAATTTTTCATTGCAAAAATCTCTAGCCAAAGCTTCCTTCTCAAACTAGCCATACTTTTTCTCAGCAGCTATTAACGACCTCGATGCGTGCGCTTATGACTTATTTATCTAAATTTACTGCTCCAGTTCCTGAATCACTTGCGTCTGATGCAACGGCAATGTTACATTTGGGATCAAAATGCGTTAGTAATAAGTCAGATGCTAGTACTTCTTTGATTTTTTTTGTAAACGCATTTCTCTG
The DNA here is from genome assembly GCA_037127315.1 of Ascarosepion bandense. Classification (NCBI taxonomy): domain Eukaryota; kingdom Metazoa; phylum Mollusca; class Cephalopoda; order Sepiida; family Sepiidae; genus Ascarosepion; species Ascarosepion bandense. The sequence goes on from JBBBDQ010000245.1 coordinate 1,649,619, forward strand.
TCTGAATGAATTTAACGTCTTTCTTGAACAAGGCATTTAGAGGTGCTGTCAATTTATCCATATTTGATATACCCACATGGTAGCCGTTTGCAAAGCCTAAAAATGCTTGCAATTTCGCTAAATTGGTCGGGGTGTCAGTCAGTTAAAGTGCCATACCTGATACACGCTTTAGGTGACCATGACTCGAAAGAGACATGACTGACTGGGCAGAAGATTATCCCGCAGTAGGTTGCCATTACTTTCTGCGGTAGACTGTTTGCTTCCCAAGGCTATAATATCCAATCTGTCCTATTATTTGATTCATAGGTAGAAGGGGAAACTGACGAAAAGGCTCAAAGAGCACATCCTGCTCGATCAAGTGCAATTAAAGGCATTTACACCCCGACCGGGATGTGCGATGTGGTGCAGTGGATATCGACTGGGAACTACAAATCGGAAAAGCCAAGTTCGAATTCCAGTTGAATTCGTTGCATTCACTTGCGCGCAAATACTCTTGGGAAAGGTATTAATTCGCTTTTTTTCCTCCAGTTATGGGTTAAATAATAGGACAGACTGGGTTCTATAGCCTTGACTGGAAACCAGTCTAGCGCAGAAATTAATGGCAACCTAGTGCGGGATAATCTTCTGCCCAGTCAGTCATGTGTCTTTCGAGGTATGATCGCCCATAGCGTGTATCACGTATGGCACTTAACTGAGTGACTGACTGAATAGTTGAAAACCTGATTAATGCTCCTACTGTGCATAAAGTGAGGGATTAGTTTTATATTCTTATGAAGTGATAAACTGATCCCCCACTAATTACTACTTAATAATATAATACACCTCTTCCCTCTCTACCTATGAGTCAAATAATAGGACAGATTGGGTTCTATAGCCTTCACTGGCAACCAGTCTACCACAGAAACTAATGGTAAACTACTGCGGGATAACGTTCTACCCAGTCAATCATGTCTCTTTCGAGACATGATCGCCCAAACGTGTATCACGTATGGCACTTAACTGACTGACACGCTATTTTTGTCAGTTAATTTCGAATCCATTTCTAGTTTAGTCAGTCATGGGTCTTCTTTCTGCGTTCTTATTTAAAATTAAGCGCTGAATGAATGGCAGATATTTAAATGAGGCGGAAGTTAATTCATTTTAATTAAACTTCTCACATTCTCGATTGATAACTCCTGCATAGGTGACAAAATCGCCATCGTCACACTTTACTAGATTTAGAAAATTCCACGGTGGTTTAAATAATGAGATTCTATCTCTGAAAGTGCTTGATAATATACTTACAGCTTCCTCAAAATGTGTCTCAGCAGAATGGTTGTTTCGGCAAAATAAAATTTATGTATTTTTTATGTTCAGCAGTTGTGGGGGGGGGGGGGCAGTTTTTTTTTAATAATCGTCGGACTTTCTTTTCGTCATTCCAATACAAAGAATCCTTTTTGAAGATTTATTTCGTATTTTCTGCCACGTGTTTGAAAAGTTACTCTTTTATTCGGATTGTATAAAAACTCGATTTGCGTTGGGTGCATTGGATATCGGCTCGGAACAAGAAATCGGGGAGCCGAGTTCGAATTCCAGCTGAATTCATTGTATTCACTTACGCACAAATACCCTTGGGAAAGGTATTAATCCGTCTATTCTTTCCAGTTATGGGTTAAATAACAGGACAGACTGGGTTCTATAGCCTTTGTCGGCAACCAGTCTACCGCAGAAAGCAATGGCAACCTACTGCGGGATAATCTTCTGCCCAGTCAGTCATGTCTCTTTTAAGACATGATCGCCCAAGGGTGTATCCCGTATGGCACTTAACTGACTGATACAAACTCGCTAATGGAATTCGCAATAGCCTCCGGCGTGAATAAGTCAGCGTTTTTATTCTCCGTCGTTATCCTTAACAAGAAATCGAAAAAAATATTTCTTTTTGTCACTGAAATTGATATTCATATTGGTCTTTTTGTTGTTGTAACTGTAGTTCTTCTTGTTGTTTTCTCAGTGCCAGCATTTGAAGCATACTTGATTTCAGTTCGTCCATTGTCCTTGTATTCCGCTGAATATTTCAATTACTACGTGTAGGATACGTATTTTTCTCTGTGGCCCTCGTGAAATTTTAGAACGAGATCTTCGTCGCTACGTTTATAATGTCAGTTTCATAATGTTTTTCTACAGTGAACTTTAGCTAACTCGCTATTAGCGAGTTATAATATTGCAGTATCTTCACGTAAAGTCAACATACTAAACGAATCCTTCGAATAATACGCAATAATACCCTTGGAATAATTCTCCTGAGTAATTAACTAAATTAAATAATGTAATTAAATCTCTTCAATGACACACAACATTGGATTGATGCATATCACAGAACACACACAGACTTCTATCTGGGTGTTTATATACTAAATATTTATGATAACGTGATCTTGGTAGCATAATTCATTCAACGGGTATGTTTGTTGCCTGGAGATCCGTGTTCGAACACGGTATCGACACTTTTTTTCTCACATAACAAATATCAAGTGTAAATGCCCGTTTTAATATCAGAGGTAATGCCAATTTAATGTCAGGTGTAAATTCGTGTGTAATATCAGGTGTAACGCTCATTGTAATATTAGAATTTATGATCGTTTTAATGTCAGGTGTAATGCCCATTGTAACATCAGGTATAAATGCTTGTGTAATATCAGGTGTAATGCCTGTTGCAATGTCAGATGTAATTTCCGTTGTAATATCAGGTGTAATGCTCGTTCTAATGTCGGGTGTAATGTTCATTACAATTCCGTGTAACATCAAGTGTAATGCTCGCTGTAACATCAGGTGTAAGCCCATTTTAATGTTAGGTTTGTTGCTTGTTCTCAATCTCTTAGGCAAGAGGTGGATTTCCCCACTCGCTTTCCCAGCATCCCTTTAGGACACGCTTCTCTACTAGATCTATGCTTCCTAACCGCATAGTGAAGGTCATTTTGAATGGGCATGCCTCCACATCCTACTGCACGAATGCTGGTGTCTCCCAGGGTTCTATCTAAACCCGACGCTCTTCCTGATCTTCATAAATGATCTCCCAGACGTTATCAAGTCCCAAGTAGGCATCTACACAGATAACACCACAATTTACGGCGAGGCGGACAAACATAACCCCGCTGTTGATCTTGAGAAAGATCTACACTCAGTGGTGGACTTGGGCAAGAATTGACTTTAAAATTCAATACTTCTAAAACGAATCTGCTGTCAACCATCAGAGGCAACCTACCCCGTCCCCCATAAGCATGGACCAAGCGAGTCTCCCTGAAAGCAATATACTGCGCCTCCTCGGCCTTACGCTATCTTCCGACCTCAAGTGGAATCATTACATTGAGTCAATAGCTAAATGCAATGCTAGAAAAGTTGGGTCATAGTGTCGGGCCAGGAAGTTTTTTTTCCGCCTGAATCCATCTTGCACATAGACAAGACGACCATATATTACAGCAGTATTCTATGCACGGATGACTGGTCAAGCTCCCCTGCTCTTCATCTCAGGCTTCAAAGGAGAATCTGTAATGTGATAGGTCCTGACTTGGCAGCTCGACTCCAGCCACTTTCTCACCGGTGAAATGTGGCTTCCCTCTGTGTTTTCTATAAATATTTTCATGGCTTCTGCTCCGACGAACTTAAGTCACTGGTGCCATCGCCACTAGAATTTACTCGTGCAACCAGACTGGCAACAAAGTCCCACCCATTTACAGTTAGATAAAACAAATGCAGGCGACAATTCTACATAATCAGCTTCTTTTCTTGCACTTCCTGCCTGTGGAAATCCATTTACTTGCTTCCTGATGGCTACAACCTCTACGAATTTAAATGCAATGTCAACACCTATCGCTTATCCACTTGACTCCAGTTATTTCTGCATCACTCCGTATATCTTGTTCTTTTTCTTTCTCTCTGTCTTCACTCCTGTGTTTCCATCCTTCTCTTACCCTTTTCTGACAACCCCTGTAACATGTTTCTCTTTCTCTTCACTCTCCTCCTGTCTAAACTTTTACTCTTATGTGGCCCCCTGCGCATGAGTGACGGTACCGCCTTGCTTGGGGTAAAACGATTAAAAAACGAAATTTAGTGCAATGTCAATTCTTCACTTAAAAAACCTTTCCCATTTATAAGACTACCTTTCGTTCACGCATTGAATATTAACGTTCTGTTTTACCTGCTGCTTGGACTGTATAATTAGAGATTCGTGATCAAATACAAAGAATAATCTTCAATTTCAATATTTTTTTTTCTCCTTCTCAGTAACGCAGATTGAATATTTTCTATGAATATTTTCATGGTAACTAATTTTTACTCATTGATACCTTGACTTTATAAGTTTAAGTGCAGTACTAGATTGGAATTTAGGTCTCATTTTACAAATTTTCTAGGTACAACCGTAAGTTTTTTGCTGGCAGTTTCTTCTCTTGCACTTCTCGCTTGTTTCCCTTTCCAATCAACTTTGATTGTCAAAGATTTAAATAGTATGTATTTCGTACTTTTAAGAACTGTTCTTGTATTATTCTTGATATTTTTTTATCAGATTTTTCTCTTTCAGTAACTTCTCCTTTGAATTGGCTTCATCAACTTGCTTGGAATGAAATGATAAAAAGTATTTATTAAAATTCGACTGATATGAATGTTATCATGATTAGCTTGAGGTAAAACTGATTTCCGTTTACATTATTAGGGTTTTGGAACTAGGCAAATGAGGAAATTGTTTGTTTGTTTGTTTTTTATATAGTTTAGAATTTTTTTCCAAATTAACTGGGAATATTTATGCTAATATTATTAGTTTCATTTTTTACCTTTTTACTTTTCCAACAGAAATAATTCTAAACTTTACTGCAAAAAAATGTCTTATTTCTGAAAGAGTCTGTGATTTGGTAACGAGTATTAATCATAGTGTGTCAAACTGAGATAAGAATAGCGAACCTCTGGTTGTCGCCTTAAATATCCCAAAGACGTTCGCCAGAGTTTGTCATGTTAACCTTCCCTAGTTTAACTAGTATGACATTTTATAATGAAAATTTTTATTTGATTCAATCTTTATCAAATCGTGAAATAAATCTTGTCTTTGTCGGCACTCTTCTACATTTTTGTTTTATAGATCGGCTGCAGTCGTTGTCTCACCGGCCTGATGTAGCTTCTCTGTGCCTCTTCTACAAATATTTCTACTCCAATGAACTTAGTTCACTGGTGCCTCCTTTGTGTGAATTTACACGAGCTACCAGACTAGCAAATACGTCCCACCCTTTTACAGTGAAACCGATAAAATGCAACCGCAATTTCTACTCTAACAGCTTCTTTCCTCGCACTTCGCGCCTGTGGAATTCCCTTCCATATACTTGCTTCTCCGGCAGCTACAATCTCTAGGAATTTAAATTTTAAGATTAATTGGCATCTCCTATCTCACTAATTCGCATCATTTCTCTCAAGCTCTTTCCTCTATCCACTCCACCCCCATTACACTGGTATTCTCATCTGTCTATTACCCTCCTCCTGACATCCCCTATAACTAAACCCTCTTTCTCGTCACTTTCCCCTATGTAACCCCCTGCGCAACGGTGGCAGTAAAACTCCCTTGAAATGATTAAAAAAATAAAAACTTACAAAAAATAATGCGGGTGTCTCCTGGGGTTCTATTCTTGAACTTACATTGTTCATAATTTTCATCAGATTATTAACTGTCTGAAAACTGCTGCTCTTGACATTTTTTTACGACGCAACAAGGAAAGATTTTTTTATTTTTAATCGTATCACTCCGAGCAAGGCGGTAACGCCACTGATGTGCAAGGGGCTACGTAATAGTGAAAAGATTGGAAAAGAGAAAGCCGGAAACCACATCCTAAACAGGGAACAAGGGATGAGCCTCTTAATTTGTTCAATAGACATGGGTGGAGTGTGAACCGGGCGATAGAAGCAACAAAACGATTCTTATTATTACTGACACAATAATAGAAATGCAATTAGAATTTTATTAGTGTACTGGGGAAATTCTTAAATAAGTTTTCTCTTATGGTATTTCGACTGTTTTAATTTAAGTGCAATACTAGATTGGCGGCAAGTATTAGTCATTTTACCATTGAAATGGTTAGATGTAACTTTTTTTTTCTAATAGTTTTTTTCTCTTTCATTTCTCCCTTGTTGAACTCTCTCTCTCTCGGCTTCTGGCTTTTCCAGTGAACGTTAATTCTCAACGATTTTAATGCCATGTCAATCGTCGTCTATCTTCATCACGATTCTTTTATTTGTTTCCCTCCTTAATTGTAATTCGTCTTAAAATTCACTCAATAACTTGTAACTTAATGGCTTTATTCCCTTGCTTACAAAAACTTAATACTTTTTTATTAAGTTGATATATTTTTATACATGAAGTGTTATCTGTTATTCCACATATCTGAGTCACATTTCTGTCACTCGATTCCTTTGGTGTTTACTCCTAGTCGTAATAGACTTAAGTATTTTTATTCTTTCAGATGAAGTGTAGTAAGTTATTAATAATAAACTATTATTTCATTGTATTTATGAATTTCTTTGTTGTAAAAGTCGAATTGCGAGAAAGAAATTCTGATGAAATAAATGCAACGCAAAAATCAATATGACCGATTAGATGTTGCCCATTTATTTTTAGTATGAAAAACGAGAAAACATATATATACAAACAGAAATGATTCTTACATAATTTCATATTGGAGTTTCTATCTATATAACTAACCCAGTCTGTACATATTTATTTCAGTCTTGTCTTATCTGCTGATCTCTGTTTTGTTCTATCTATCTATCTATCTATCTATCTATCTCTATTTATATCTATCTATCTAACTATCTATCTCTGTTTCTATCTATCTATCTATCTATCTATCTATCTCTGTTCTATCTATCTATCTATCTATCTATCTATCTCTGTTCATATCTATCTATCTATCTATCTATCTCTGTTCATATCTATCTATCTATCTATCTCTGTTCATATCTATCTATCTATCTATCTATCTCTGTTCATATCTATCTATCTATCTATCTATCTCTATTCATATCTATCTATCTATCTATCTATCTCTGTTCATATCTATCTATCTATCTATCTCTGTTCATATCTATCTATCTATCTATCTATCTATCTATCTATCTCTGTTCATATCTATCTATCTATCTATCTATCTCTGTTCATATCTATCTATCTATCTATCTATCTCTGTTCATATCTATCTATCTGTCTATCTATCTATCTCTGTTCATATCTATCTATCTATCTATCTCTGTTCATATCTATCTATCTATCTATCTATCTCTGTTCATATCTATCTATCTATCTATCTATCTATCTCTGTTCATATCTATCTATCTATCTATCTATCTATCTATCTCTGTTCATATCTATCTATCTATCTATCTATCTATCTCTGTTCATATCTATCTATCTATCTATCTATCTATCTATCTATCTATCTATCTATCTCTGTTCATATCTATCTATCTATCTATCTATCTATCTCTGTTCATATCTATCTATCTATCTATCTATCTATCTCTGTTCATATCTATCTATCTATCTATCTATCTCTGTTCATATCTATCTATCTATCTATCTATCTATCTCTGTTTCCATATCTATCTATCTATCTATCTATCTCTGTTCACTTATCTATCTATCTATCTATCTCTGTTCATATCTATCTATCTATCTATCTCTGTTCATATCTATCTATCTATCTATCTCTGTTCATATCTATCTATCTATCTATCTATCTGTTCATATCTATCTATCTATCTCTGTTCATATCTATCTATCTATCTCTGTTCATATCTATCTATCTATCTATCTATCTATCTATCTATCTATCTTTCTGTTCATATCTATCTATCTATCTATCTCTGTTCATATCTATCTATCTATCTATCTCTGTTCATATCTATCTATCTATCTATCTATCTCTGTTCATATCTATCTATCTATCTATCTCTGTTCATATCTATCTATCTATCTATCTATCTCTATTCATATCTATCTATCTATCTATCTATCTCTGTTCATATCTATCTATCTATCTATCTATCTGTTCATATCTATCTATCTATCTATCTCTGTTCATATCTATCTATCTATCTATCTATCTATCTATATCTATCTATCTATCTATCTATCTATGTTCATATCTATCTATCTATCTATCTATCTATATTCATATCTATCTATCTATCTATCTCTGTTCATATCTATCTATCTATCTATCTCTGTTCATATCTATCTATCTATCTATCTATCTCTGTTCATATCTATCTATCTATCTATCTCTGTTCATATCTATCTATCTATCTATCTATCTCTGTTCATATCTATCTATCTATCTATCTATCTATCTATCTATCTATCTATCTCTGTTTCTATCTATCTATCTATCTATCTATCTGTTCATATCTATCTATCTATCTATCTATCTCTGTTCATATCTATCTATCTATCTATCTATCTCTGTTCATATCTATCTATCTATCTCTGTTCATATCTATCTATCTATCTCTGTTCATATCTATCTATCTATCTCTGTTCATATCTATCTATCTATCTCTGTTCATATCTATCTATCTATCTCTGTTCATATCTATCTATCTATCTCTGTTCATATCTATCTATCTATCTCTGTTCATATCTATCTATCTATCTCTGTTCATATCTATCTATCTATCTATCTATCTCTGTTCATATCTATCTATCTATCTATCTATCTCTGTTCATATCTATCTATCTATCTATCTATCTCTGTTCATATCTATCTATCTATCTATCTATCTCTGTTCATATCTATCTATCTCTGTTCATATCTATCTATCTCTGTTCATATCTATCTATCTCTGTTCATATCTGTCTGTCTCTGTTCACTATCTGTCTGTCTCTGTTCATATCTGTCTCTGTTCATATCTGTCTGTCTCTGTTCATATCTGTCTGTCTCTGTTCATATCTGTCTGTCTCTGTTCATATCTGTCTGTCTCTGTTCATATCTGTCTGTCTCTGTTCATATCTGTCTGTCTCTGTTCATATCTGTCTGTCTCTGTTCATATCTGTCTGTCTCTGTTCATATCTGTCTGTCTCTGTTCATATCCACTTGTCTCTGTTCATATCTGTCTGTCTCTGTTCATATCTGTCTGTCTCTGTTCATATCTGTCTGTCTCTGTTCATATCTGTCTGTCTCTGTTCATATCTGTCTGTCTCTGTTCACTTATCTGTCTGTCTCTGTTCATATCTGTCTGTCTCTGTTCATATCTGTCTGTCTGTCCATATCTGTCTGTCTCTGTTCATATCTGTCTGTCTCTGTTCATATCTGTCTGTCTCTGTTCATATCTGTCTGTCTCTGTTCATATCTGTCTGTCTCTGTTCATATCTGTCTGTCTCTGTTCATATCTGTCTGTCTCTGTTCATGTCTGTCTGTCTCTGTTCATATCTGTCTGTCTCTGTTCACTTATCTGTCCATCTCTGTTCATATCTATCTGTCTGTTCATATCTATGTCTCTGTTCATATCTGTCTGTCTCTGTTCACTTATCTGTCTGTCTCTGTTCATATCTGTCTGTCTCTGTTCATATCTGTCTGTCTCTGTTCATATCTATCTATCTGTCTGTCTCTGTTCATATCTATCTATCTATCTATCTCTGTTCATATCTATCTATCTATCTATCTCTGTTCACTATCTATCTATCTATCTATCTCTGTTCATATCTATCTATCTATCTATCTCTGTTCATATCTATCTATCTATCTATCTATCTATCTATCTATCTATCTATCTATCTATCTATCTATCTCTGTTCATATCTATCTATCTATCTCTGTTCATATCTATCTATCTATCTATCTCTGTTCATATCTATCTATCTATCTATCTGTTCATATCTATCTATCTATCTATCTATCTATCTCTGTTCATATCTATCTATCTATCTATCTATCTCTGTTCATATCTATCTATCTATCTATCTATCTATCTGTTCATATCTATCTATCTATCTATCTATCTCTGTTCATATCTATCTATCTATCTATCTATCTCTGTTCATATCTATCTATCTATCTATCTCTGTTTCCATATCTATCTATCTATCTATCTATCTCTGTTCATATCTATCTATCTATCTATCTATCTCTGTTCATATCTATCTATCTATCTATCTATCTCTGTTCATATCTATCTATCTATCTATCTATCTGTTCATATCTATCTATCTATCTATCTATCTCTGTTCATATCTATCTATCTATCTATCTCTGTTCATATCTATCTATCTATCTATCTCTGTTCATATCTATCTATCTATCTATCTATCTCTGTTCATATCTATCTATCTATCTATCTATCTCTGTTCATATCTATCTATCTCTGTTCATATCTATCTGTCTCTGTTCATATCTGTCTATCTCTGTTCATATCTATCTGTCTCTGTTCACTTATCTGTCTGTCTCTGTTCATATCTGTCTGTCTCTGTTCATATCTGTCTGTCTCTGTTCATATCTGTCTGTCTCTGTTCATATCTGTCTGTCTCTGTTCATATCTATGTATGTCTGTTCATATCTGTCTGTCTCTGTTCATATCTGTCTGTCTCTATTCATATCTGTCTGTCTCTGTTCATATCTGTCTGTCTCTGTTCATATCTGTCTGTCTCTGTTCATATCTGTCTGTCTCTGTTCATATCTGTCTGTCTCTGTTTCTCTGTCTGTCTCTGTTCATATCTGTCTGTCTCTGTTCATATCTGTCTGTCTCTGTTCATATCTGTCTGTCTCTGTTCTGCCTGTCTGTCTGTCTCTGTTCATATCTGTCTGTCTCTGTTCATATCTGTCTGTCTCTGTTCACTTATCTGTCTGTCTCTGTTTCTGTCTGTCTGTCTCTGTTCTGTCTGTCTGTCTCTGTTCATATCTGTCTGTCTCTGTTCACTGTCTGTCTGTCTCTGTTCATATCTGTCTGTCTCTGGCTTTGTTCATATCTGTCTGTCTCTGTTCATATCTGTCTGTCTCTGTTCATATCTGTCTGTCTCTGTTCATATCTGTCTGTCTCTGTTCATATCTGTCTGTCTCTGTTCATATCTGTCTGTCTCTGTTCACTTATCTGTCTGTCTCTGTTCATATCTGTCTGTCTCTGTTCATATCTGTCTGTCTCTGTTCATATCTGTCTGTCTCTGTTCATATCTGTCTGTCTCTGTTCATATCTGTCTGTCTCTGTTCATATCTGTCTGTCTCTGTTCATATCTGTCTGTCTCTGTTCATATCTGTCTGTCTCTGTTCATATCTGTCTGTCTCTGTTCATATCTGTCTGTCTCTGTTCATATCTGTCTGTCTCTGTTCATATCTGTCTGTCTCTGTTCATATCTGTCTGTCTCTGTTCATATCTGTCTGTCTCTGTTCATATCTGTCTGTCTCTGTTCATATCTGTCTGTCTCTGTTCATATCTATTATCTCTGTTCACTTATCTGTCTGTCTCTCCATTCATATCTGTCTGTCTCTGTTCATATCTGTCTGTCTCTGTTCATATCTGTCTGTCTATGTATCTGTCTGTCTCTGTTCATATCTGTCTGTCTCTGTTCATATCTGTCTGTCTCTGTTCATATCTGTCTGTCTCTGTTCATATCTGTCTGTCTCTGTTCATATCTGTCTGTCTCTGTTCATATCTGTCTGTCTCTGTTCATATCTGTCTGTCTCTGTTCATATCTATCTATCTATCTATCTATCTATCTATCTCTGTTCTATCTATCTATCTATCTATCTATCTCTGTTCATATCTATCTATCTATCTATCTATCTCTGTTCATATCTATCTATCTATCTATCTATCTCTGTTCATATCTATCTATCTATCTATCTATCTGTTCATATCTATCTATCTATCTATCTATCTATCTCTGTTCATATCTATCTATCTATCTATCTATCTATCTCTGTTTCTATCTATCTATCTATCTATCTCTGTTCATATCTATCTATCTATCTATCTCTGTTCATATCTATCTATCTATCTATCTATCTATCTATCTATCTATCTCTGTTCATATCTATCTATCTATCTATCTGTTCATATCTATCTATCTATCTATCTATCTATCTATCTATCTATCTATCTATCTCTGTTCACTTATCTATCTATCTATCTACTCATTCATATCTATCTATCTATCTATCTATCTCTGTTCATATCTATCTATCTATCTATCTCTGTTCATATCTATCTATCTATCTATCTCTGTTCATATCTATCTATCTATCTATCTCTGTTCATATCTATCTATCTATCTATCTCTGTTCATATCTATCTATCTATCTATCTATCTCTGTTCATATCTATCTATCTATCTATCTATCTGTTCTATCTATCTATCTATCTATCTATCTATATATATCTATCTATCTATCTATCTCTGTTCATATCTATCTATCTATCTATCTGTCTCTGTCTATATCTATCTATCTCTGTCTATATCTGTCTGTCTCTGTTCATATCTGTCTGTCTCTGTTCATATCTGTCTGTCTGTCTATCTGTCTGTCTCTGTTCATATCTGTCTGTCTCTGTTCTATCTGTCTGTCTGTTCATATCTGTCTGTCTCTGTTCATCTGTCTGTCTCTGTTCATATCTATCTGTCTCTGTCTATCTGTCTCTGTCTATATCTGTCTGTCTCTGTTCATCTGTCTGTCTCTGTTCATATCTGTCTGTCTCTGTCTATCTGTCTGTCTCTGTCTATATCTGTCTGTCTCTCTGTCTATGTATCTGTCTGTCTCTGTTCATATCTGTCTGTCTCTGTCTATATCTGTCTGTCTCTGTTCATATCTGTCTGTCTCTGTCTGTCTGTCTGTCTCTGTCTATCTGTCTGTCTCTGTTCATATCTGTCTGTCTCTGTCTATCTGTCTGTCTCTGTCTGTCTGTCTGTCTCTGTCTATCTGTCTGTCTCTGTTCATATCTGTCTGTCTCTGTCTATCTGTCTGTCTCTGTCTATATATCTGTCTGTCTCTGTCTAGCATCTCTGTCTGTCTCTGTCTATATCTGTCTGTCTCTGTTCATATCTGTCTGTCTCTGTCTGTCTGTCTGTCTCGTTCATATCTGTCTGTCTCTGTTCATATCTATCTGTCTTCTGTCTGTGTGTGTGTGTGTCTGTCTGTCTCTGTCTGTCTGTCTGTCTCTGTCTATATCTGTCTGTCTCTGTCTATATCTGTCTGTCTCTGTCTATATCTGTCTGTCTCTGTCTGTCTGTCTGTCTCTGTCTGTCTGTCTGTCTGTCTGTCTGTCTGTCTCTGTCTGTCTGTCTGTCTGTCTGTCTGTCTGTCTCTGTCTGTCTGTCTGTCTCTGTCTAGAGACCTGTCTGTCTCTTTCTGTTCATATCTTTTGTCTGTCTCTGTCTGTCTGTCTGTCTCTGTTCATATCTGTCTGTCTCTGTCTATCTATCTGTCTCTGTCTTACTCCGTCTGTCTCTGTCTGTCTGTCTGTCTCTGTCTATCTGTCTGTCTCTGTTCATATCTGTCTGTCTCTGTCTGTCTGTCTGTCTGTCTATCTGTCTGTCTCTGTCTGTCTGTCTGTCTCTGTCTGTCTGTCTGTCTCTGTCTTATATCTGTCTGTCTCTGTCTGTCTGTCTGTCTCTGTCTATCTGTCTGTCTCTGTTCATATCTGTCTGTCTCTGTTCATATCTGTCTGTCTCTGTCTATATCTGTCTGTCTCTGTCTGTCTGTCTGTCTGTCTGTCTGTCTGTCTCTGTCTGTCTCTCTCTGTCTCTGTCTATCTTCTGTCTCTGTCTATATCTGTCTGTCTCTGTCTATCTCTGTCTCTGTCTGTATATCTCTCTGTCTGTCTGTCTGTCTCTGTCTATATCTCTCTGTCTGTCTGTCTGTCTGAGTCTCTCTGTCTATATCTTCTGTCTGTCTGTCTGTCTATCAAGCAAGGCTGTTCATATCTCTCTGTCTGTCTGTCTGTCTATCGCTGTCTATATCTCTGTCTGTCTGTCTGTCTACCTGTCTATGTATCTCTCTGTCTGTCTGTCTGTCTATCGCTGTCTATATCTCTGTCTGTCTGTCTGTCTATCGCTGTCTGTCTCTCTGTCTGTCTGTCTGTCTATCGTTCATTCTCTGTCTGTCTGTCTGTCTGTCTTACTCTCTGTCTGTCTGTCTGTCTATCGCTGTCTATCTCTGTCTGTCTGTCTGTCTATCGCTGTTCATATCTCTCTCTGGCTGTCTGTCTGTCTGTCTATCGCCGTTCATATCTATCTTTCTCTCTCTCTATCCATCTGTCCGTATCTCCATCCAAGTTTATTGATATCTATCTCCATATCTTTTATCCCTGTATCTCTTCTATACGCTCCGTAGGAAATGAAATAAGAAAGCATTGACCCGATAGCCTCAGCAGCCATTACACAGCGCAGATTCCTCGGTAGAGGATGTATTTTATTGACAACGAGTGTCAGGCCCGAAAAAAGAAAAAAAAATGAAAAAAATGAAATCTACATTTACCATAGGTTTTGACACCTTTCTCGTGAGATTAACAAATAAAAAAAGAAATGCCGGCTCATGGGATGCATTAGAACAAAAATGTTGTTCTCCGTCTCCCTGACTCATTTAATGTCATTTTGATCCGGAAACTCGAATCCCTGAGTGTTTTTATCAGCGTACCTTTTCCCAGTGCCCAGTAGATTCTTCTCTAACCACGTCCGTGTCTGTATCGAATTGATGTTATGACGTCACTTCTTTGCACAATCATCAACACTAATAATGGCCGCCATCCCCGCCGCCACCACCACCACTACCACCTCGCTATTATCATAATCAACATGATATATCATTATCATCACATCACTATCATCATATCACTATCATCATCAAAACTATTAACATTACAACCACCATCAACATCACCCTCAGCATGATCATCCCCATCATTATTACCATCATCATCACCATCGTCATTATCATCACCATCAACACTATTATCAGCATTACCATCATTATACTTACCTTCGTCATTATCACCTCCATCGTCAAACCCACCAACTTCATCATCGCCATCATAATCACCATAACCATTATCACCATCATCGTCATCATAAATTCTATATCTGATAATGGCCACTTTACAACTAAAAAAATGACCAGTTATTTTATTTTATTTTTTAATCATTTCACCCCGAGCAAGGCGGAAACGCCACTGATGTGCAGGGGGTTACATAAATGTAAAAAGATTAATTAGAAAAGAGTGAGGAGTACAAACTAATTAGAAAGGAACAATAGAAAGCAGGTGCGATGACAGATACATAGGTGGAGAGAAAGGGAGGGTTATACAGGGGTGGGGAGAGAGCTAGAGTCCAGTGGTTAGTAGATGAGTATTGACTTTGCATTTGAATTTGTGGAGGTTGTAGCCGTCAGGAAAGCAAGAATACGGGAGCGAGTTCCACAGGCTGGAAGTGCGAGAGAAGAAGCTGCAGGAGTAGAATTGTCGTCTGCATTTGGCTAACCTGACTGTAAATGGGTGAGACCCAGTTGCCAGTCTGGTTGCACGAGTAAACACCTGTTGAGGAGGCATCAGTGACTTAAGCTCGTCCGAGCAGAAGCCATGAAAGTATTTATAGAACAGATTTCTTGTATATATGGGTTGAGAGTTGAAGATATATTCATTCTTACGTACCCCAAGTGTATATCCGAATAGCCACCTTTCTCGCTAGAAAAATCCTGTTTAGTATTACGATGGCTTGTCTATGCGACAGTTACAGAGACCATGCAAGACTGAATTAAGTATTCAAGAGAAAGTGGAAGAAAGTGAAGATTCAGTCAGTTTAGGTGCCATACGTGATACACACTTGGGCGATCATGTCTCTAAAGAGACATGACTGACTGGGCAGAAGATTATCCCGCAGTAGGTTGCCATTGCTTTCTGCGCACGTGAAGATTATGAGAATAAAAAGGAAAGGTACTGATTGATCCTTAACTTTAGAAGGGTAAGATTGTAGTGCTCACGGACAATCGCGTAGCGATCCGTTCTCTGGGAAAAACTATCTCATTACAATGAAATAATTAAAAAACAAAAAATCACTTTTTCATTGGAACCAACAGTAGTCACTAGAGAATAGGGTAGAGGCGAAAGCAATTAGAAGTGCAATTCATGTAGTTTTGCCATCGTTGCGATCGACTTGTGACATGGTCAGGTGTCTTAAGTTTTTTTTTTGTGATTTCTTCCTTCAAACACACCAATAATGCTATATAATATTCGCTACTATGGTTATTCCTTTCTTTAGATAATCGATGAACAAAATACCCTGCGCATCTCAATATGGAGACCAAAAACTTGCCTGCTGATGTTTGAGTCTTTGTTTGCTTTGAACGGCTTTCATCTGCATATGTCCACTCAGCTACTGCCGATTTGACTCTGGAGTGAAGTGGTGAATCCATGTTTCATCTATTGTCACATATTTATACAAAAGATCTTTCTTCTTGCGTTGAAAAAGTTACAAACAACGCTCTGAATCGTCGACACGTTGCTGTTTTTGTTCGACTGTGAGAAAACGCGGCACCCACTTTGAACACAGCTTTCTCAGTGACAAATTTTCATGTAAAATGGTGACTACACTGCCTTCTGATATGTTTAACACCTCTGCTATCTAACACAACTTCAATTTACGATCGGTCAAACAAAGTTTGTGGATTTCTTTGGTGTTTTCCGGGACAGTTGCCGGTTTGGGGCAACCTGTGCGTTCAGCAACATTTGTGTCTGGACGACCGCGTTTAAAGTCAGCATACAACCTCTTAACCGTTGTTTCCGACAGAGCAGAGTCCACTGCTTTGCTTGAACAGTGTTTGTCGCAACATAAGAAATTCAGAATTTTTCCATTTTTTTTTTTAATTTATAACAATAGCTTCATTCAAATAACAGTAATTTGTAAAATAATAATCCGACTGGGCCTAAATTACCTTCGTAATTACCATTACATTAATCTAACTCTTTCTGAATCCGCTGCACTCGCCTTAGATGGACACACAAATACACTAAAGTGTCCGTCCTGGATCGTCCGGTGCGAATGCCAAGCAGTATAGCATTCCGTTTCCAAATTTCTGGCAGACTGAATTGCGTGTTACTGTTCATGTTCTTACAAACGGTACCCAACTGACATTACTATACTGCGCTGTCAACAAAAAAAAAAAATGTTCATACGCCAAATTAATAATATAAAATCACGACAGTTTACACATCGTACTCTCTCTCTGTATATATATATATATATATATACATATATAAATTCCGAAAACTACATTCGTTGAATAGCTATTTCAGCGAGAAAATTCTCGCTTCATCAGCAACGGTAAAAAACCAAAATTTATTAATTCAAATATAGTACAAAAATGTACATACCGGAAGGAGCTTAAAAACATATCCATACATAGGAAGTTTTAAAAAAAGGGAGTGGATTAAGAAAGAAAAAATATTTAAAATGTGTCGTCCAGATATAAAAATAAACAGAGGGACAGAGATTAATGACTCGATATTAGAATATTTTTAGATTACGTCTGTATTAAAGAATCAAAAATAAAAATTTAACCTTGTCACCTTGTTACTGGTGGAGTAAAAATAAAGGAAAGGACAAATGGCTAAATGGAGGAAGTTAACAAAGACATATTCAGTAGCCAAGGTGGCAGGGTTTCAGATGCTGAAAGGAAGGGAAAGTTATATATTTATATATATATATATATAAAAGGGAAAAGGAAACAGGAGGAAAGAATATAGACTATATATATATATATATATATATAATGTAAAATTCAACAAAAAAAAATTGGGTTTAAAATTTAGCCTATTGTGTAGGTTTAAAATCTACTGATAGAAGTAAAATAAAATTGGGATTACATTATAATAGTTCTAAAATGAGAAATAATATAAGTTTACGTACACATACACGTATCCACATACCTATATATATATATATATATATATATATATTGTCATCCGCAGACAGATCTGTATCACAGCTCATCAGTACGGTTAGACTCCGATTGCTACACAACCCAGGCTCCTAGCCCGACCGATTTGGCGTCAGTCGGCGACTCTACCCCTGGGCCACTGGACGTTCGGTGGAAGAAGGCAGTCTTTTTAGCGCATATCATATTACGCGCCCAATAGCTAGAGTGCTCAAATTCATTTTTACTGAATGAGCAATGCGTACACGCTAGAGTGGCTACTGTTTTTCAGAGTCTACCTTTCTTCTAGAGTGCTCAATCAGGGTATGAGAGCGTAATTATATATATGTTTGTTTAAAAGATATGTTATGGACTCTCCCATCGATTTCGACGTATGAGCGTCTAACACAGTCAGACTATCACACAAAGAATCGTTCAAAGGGGTGAAGGCTTGTGTAGCACCATCCACACTTTTTAGAACCACTGATAACAAACAATCGGTGCAAAAGTCTGCTACAGATCGCATGAACCACAGATCTCAGTTATTTAACCCATAACCGGAGTGAAGGGACGGATTAATATCTTTTTCCAAGGGTACCAGTGCGTAAGTGAATGCAAATTGTTCGACTGAGATTGGAACTCGGCTCACAGATTTCCTCCTCCGAGCCGACATCCACTGTACCACAACGCACATCCGTCAACAACGCTTACAGCACCTGGTACTCCCAAGCGGTCATCCATCTGAGAACAGGTGTATGAGCGTGATATGACCGTTATATATAGAATATATAGAAAAAGCTATATATATATATATATATATATATATATAACTTTTTTCTATTCTAGAGAAGCCTGCAACTGAACCACACAGAATTACGGCGGCTATGCTCTCTCGGAAACAACATGCAAAGATTGGTTTAAATGTTGAAGATGAAGAAAATGCGGGTGCACCGGAAAGGTTTGAAGATGAAGAATTGAAGGCATTATATTACTTTTGAAAGTAGTAGGGATGATTCAAAAGTAAGGACGTTGGGCGCTGTACAATTTGAAAACGAGAGGCGTGTGAACAGCTGCTTCAACCGCAAAAAAGGAAAGGTTATTTTGCATCGTATAGTGAAAATTAGGTACACTGCGATAACCTAAGCGTAGAAGATCGTGAAGAAGGCTCTACCATGCATCAACATCAGCAGCAACGACGAATAATCATGGTTCGAAGTTTCTACCATGCATTTATTAGGATCAGCTACGTGTAGTTTACTATGAACTCTTTAAACCAACTGAAACTATTACGGGAGATCGCTGCCTACTGTATCTAATGCGTTGGAGCCGAGCGTTGAAGAAAAACGACCGCTATACGATCATACACACGACAGTGTTTTTGCAACATGACAACGCCAGGCCACATGTTGGAAAACGGGAGAAAACTTACGTCAAAACGCTTAAATGGGAAGTCCTACCATACCCGCTATATTCACGAGACATTGCCCCGTCCGATTATCACTTGTTCCGATCGATGACACATGGCCTGGCTGAGTAGCACTTTCATTCTTATGAGGATGCCAAATAATAGGTCGCCTTTTAGTTAGCCTCAAAAGATGTTGTTTTTCTGTGGTTGAATTCAAACGCTGCCAGAAAGATAACGAAAAAATGACAATGCATTCAGCAAAATGTTTTCTTGAATAATTTTTGTAAATAAAACAGTACTTTTCATGAAAAATGTAAGAACTCCTCCATAGTCCTTATTATATATATATATATATATATATATATATATTATATATATATATATATATATAGGCAACAGCCTTCCTTTCATACATTTTTCATTAAATACTGCCGTTAAGGAAGATTTAAGTTTTATTAAGATTTTTCCACCATCCTAACATTTCTTTTCCGTTTTATATATTTTAATTATTTCACCTGGAGCAAAGCAGGTTTACTGCCACTGTTGCGGAAGGGGTTACATAGGGGGAAAGTGATGACAGGTATCAGGAAAAGGGTAAAAGAAGAATGAGAATACTGGTGTGATGAGGGTGAAGTGGATGGAGAAAAGAGCATGAGAGAAAGGATGCGAGTCAGTGAGATAAGAGATGACTATTGATCTTACATTTAAATTCTTGGGGTTTGTAGCTATCGGGGAAGCAAGTATGCAGAAGGGAAATCCACAGGCGGGAAGTGCGAGAAAAGAAGCTGATAGAGTAAAAATTGCGGTTACATTTTATCTGTTTTACTGTAAAAGGGTGGGATCTAGTTGCTGGTCTAGTAGATTCATACATAGGAGGCACTCGTGACCTAAGTTCATTAGAGCAGAAGCCATGAAAGTATTTATAAAAAAGACACAGGGAAACAACATCACTTGGGTGGGAGACCGACTGCAGCCGAGCTGCCAAGTCGGGATCGATCACATTAGAGATTCTCCGTTAGATTTTGTCAAGAACCCCGAGGTGAATAGCAGGGGCACCCGACCAGATGTAGCAGTATTCAATACACGGGTGGATGAGTTAAGGATTACAAAAATTCCCTATATATATATATATATATATATATATATATATATTATTTATTGTTGTCATCCGCAGACAGATCTGTTTTGCTGTATCACAGCTCATCAGTACGGTTAGACTCCGATTGCTAGACAACCCAGGCTCGAAACCCGACCGATTTGGCGTCGGAAACTCTACCCCTGGACTATATATATATACACTCACTCTGCAATCATTAGATATTATGAAATAACCGCTTCGGAATTTGGCTTTATGATTCATAGTATATATATATTTTATAATGTACTTTTTTGTATCGCCATATATATATATAGAGAGAGAGAGAGAGGGAGAGAGGGAGAGGGAGGTTGATGCATAGATTCCTATAAATAGTAAGACTTGCATCGTCTATAATTATTCATACAATTTTTTACGGAACTTTGTTTTTTCCTCATAATTGCACGTTTCTCCACAAATGCTCGGTGATAAGTCGATTTTTATTCAGCCTGGTTGACTCGTGATCTTCTTCAAGAATACAATTTCATTTACTTGGCAATTCTTAGAGTCCGAACGCATCGAATGAATATCGAATTCCGTCTTGCATGCACAATGTCGCATTACAATAACGTTTGCAATTTGTCATCTTCTAACCTTTCGCGATTTGCTATCGAGCGAGATTCACACGGACATTATTCATGGAACTGGGTGGAGATTATGATTCAGGCTGTTTGAAAGGTAAAGAAATGCTTCTTGAATAAACGATGACTTAATTTGCTTTTCTTTTTCTTTTTCTTTTTTATTGGCTCCTGATTTATAAAACATTGTTTTTAATGAAACTTTCACAGTATTTTTTAAACGATTTGAAATCTACGAAAATGGATCAATAATTCAGTAGCTCGATAAGTGGTTATTAGCTGGCTTTTGACGTACACTGTTGATACATTCTGACTAATGGACAGAAGAAATACACAAAGGTTTGTTTAAAAAAGCACTGCAGGGGGGGGGGCGAAAGTAATATAAATCAGATAATTGACAAATTATAACCTAACTGGAATTTACTTAGTGTATTGGTGTTTAAGTGAATTCCTGTTGAATTCTTTGCATCGACTTACCAATTTCATTTACCTTTGGGAAAAGGTATTAATCCGTCTCTTCCTTCCAACTATTGGTTAAATAACAGGAGAGAACGGGTTCTATAGCCTTGGCTGACAACCAGTCTACCGCAGAAAGCAATGGCAAACTACTGCGGGATAATCTTCTGCCGAGTCAGTCATGTCTCTTTCTAGACATGATCACCCAAGCGTGTATCACGTATGGCACTTAACTGACTGAACATAATACTTGAAAACATAATTAAGGCTTATACCGGGCATAAAATGGGGGATCGTTTTTTATTGTTTTGAAGTAATAAACTGATCCCCCAATAATTACTACTTAATAATATAATACATCCCTGCCCCCCTACCTATGAGTCAAATAACAAGGCAGATTGGATTCTATAGTCTTGGCTAGCAACCAGTCTACCGCAGAAAGCAATGCTAACCTACTGCAGGATAATCTTCTGCCCAGTCAGTTATGTCTCTTTTGAGACATGGTCGCCCAAAGCGTGTATCAAGAACAGCACTTAGCTGACAAATTATATAATTCTATTATAAATCGGTGTGTCTTGTCCAAGTTCCAGTTGGTTTATTGACGTACAATTACGCGCAAGTAGCCTTGAGAAATATACGAATCCATTTCTTCCCCCTCCCCATGGTTTAAATAGCGGGACAAGCAAGATCTTTTAGTAACCAGTCTCCCGCAGAAAGAAACGGCAACCTATTGCAGGAAAATCTGTCGTGTCAGTCATAAAAGTTGATTGCCCAAACGTATATCAGAAAATAATGGCAACCTACTGCTGGAAATTCTTCTGCCCAGTCAGTCATGTCCCTTACGAGACATGATCGCCCAAGTGTGTATCACGTATGGCACATAACTGACTGAGTTACAGTAAACTTAGTTTTCACAGTTCTATGATTTTCAAAAGATTAAACTGGTATAGAATGTAGCGTGTTTAGGCATATCATTGTATAGGCACACACATCATGGTATAACCACACAACTCTACGAAGGCCATTACATTTTATAACACACACACACACACACACACACACACATTATATATATATATATATATATATGAGAGAGAGAGAGAGAGAGAGAGGGGGGGGCGAGAGAAAAAATATATATTCAGTTAGATAAGTGTGAGTTGGTGACCCTGGGTTTCACGCATCATGGTCACAAACTCACACCTAACTAACTGAATATGTTAGCTCTATCACTGATATTGAGCGCATATATAATATATAAATAACATAATATATATATAACAAATTGCATATTTATATATATATATATATATATACACACACATTTCACACACACACACACACACATATATATATGTATAAATATATATATATACACACGCATATACATACACATTTAACACACACATATACATACACATTTAACACACATTTCACACACATACACACATATATATATATATATATATATTTCACACACACACACACACACACACACACACACATATATATATATATATGTGTGCGTGTGTGTGTGGAGTAACAGGAGAAAGGTTATAAAGGACAACAAAAAATAGTGATGCAAAAGGCAATGACTGCCTACGTCCTCGAGGGACACTGCACATAGAAGAAAAAAGTCTAAAAAGTGAAGCAAAGAGTGAATCTATATTTGTAAGCGGACCTTTTGCCCACTGTTATTTTTTATGCCTGTGTTTGTTGCGTTCCAGTGCATTATTTGTGTTCTACATTCTATTGTGTTCTACTCCAACAGTTTCTTTCCTCGCACTTTCCGACTGTGGAATTCTCTTCCAAACGATTGCTTCCCCGACGGCTACAATCTCCAGGAGTTTAAATGTAAGGTCAATACACACCTCCTAACACACTAACCTGCTCCCATTCTATCAAGCACTCTTCCCATCTGCCCGACCCTCATCCTCGCTATCCTTACTCATCTGTCACCTTTCTCCTGACATTCCCTATGTCTATCCACTCCTTCTCTTTACCTTCCCCTATGTAGCCCCATGCGCAATAGTGGCAGTGGAATGCCTTGCTTGGGGTGAGATGATTAAAAAAAAAATATGTTTATCTGCCCGCTGGTTAAACTTAAAGCTCATTTAAATGCATTACTTAAAACGGTAACTAATTCAAAAAGGCTTCCTAGAACATTCTTCAAATGTAAAACGAAATCGCTACTTTTAATAATTTTTATTTATTATAATTGTGCATTTTTGTTTTGCTTTTTAGCAAAAAGGTTACTGCTATTATCCCCAATAATACATGCTGCGGCCTCTTTAACTGTGTCTTGCCACGTACGAATATTGATACACTTACATTACGTGATTTAGTTTCGTCTCCTTTTCCGGCTCGTTTAATCTAACCTAAGTTAACGCAATGGAGTTGACGGGCCATAAACAAATCAGCAAAATTTACTTAATGTTTTCTTTTAATCCAGAGAAAATTAGACGAAATTCTGTTATACTCTTATAAAACCTAGAACATAAACACTAGCTTTAATGTTTGAATTTCTATTAAAATTGCATTAACTGTCAGGCAAGCGATTTTCTCATAGGCGCCGACTTGTGTCGGGAAAGTTTTGATGTCCTGACTATCGATGAATAAAGTAAAACTAGTGAGCCAAGTTCAAATTCGAACGGGGATTTTTTTTAACCCCTGATATTTTGCTGTCATACCCTTGAGGGAGATTTGGATTCATTATGTCCCCTAGTGGCATACTCGTAAATAATCACTATCTCTGCTCATTAGTCATGTCAGAGGCATCTTGGAGAACGATTACTTCGAACAAACAAACAACCTAAAGAGGGAGGATCTCCTTCAGTCTCTTTCCCTAGACACACGCATTGCTATATATATGTGACCTATTATCGGTTGTAGGGATGTTGTGGTGATACCGAGCAAAGCGAGGGACCGGATGTTTGCCCTCTGAGATCCAGAAAGCAAATGACCATAATTAGCACGTCTCTTGACCTCGTCAAGCGATCACACTATGCTCGATTCCCTTTTCTGTCTCTCATCTTCTTCGTTGTCCCCTGAGCTACTTACCCGACCAAAGGAGCGGAGACATCAAAGAAATTCCTAACTGACAAACGCTCACACACTTACGCACAAACTATCTTTTGAGCATTTACTGCCATGAACATTTTAACGTTCTTTGCACCCATCCTAAAGGCATTACTTTATTTGTAAAAAAAACCTTAATTGATATCTGTATATATATATATATATATATATATATTGTTTCTGTATTCAATTTGATTTTCTTGTTTATACCCCACTTATAGTGGGCTATCTATTAACGAGGCCAAATTCAGTTAATCTGTTTCAACATATAACTACGTTTCACTAGAACGGATAACCCACTATAATGTTTCCATGCTTACTGCTAATGAATATGTGTGTTATGCAACGGATTCTTCTTCAGGACGTAGGGGATCATAGACTTCCACTTCTCTCTGTCTCTTGTCGCTCTCAATATTTTTCTCTTGGTATCTCTCCCAAAGTTTCCGTCATTTATTTTCTCAGACTTATTAAGTAGTTCTCACTCTCTCTTTTTTTTTCTATCCGTCCTGTGAGCCTTAAATTCTCCAGGCCGTCTTTCTTCATTATGCGTCCCAGGAACCTCATTTGTCTCTTCTTGATGTTAAATATGTTTTTTTCTCGTTTGCATTCTCTCCAATAACTCATTGTTTCTCACATGCCCAGTCCATGTTATCCTCAGTATCCTTCAGTAAAACCACGTTTCTGCTGCCTCTGTTTCAACCTTGATGAGGTCGTTTAACATTCTCTTCTATACAGAACAAATATCTCATTGCAATGCAGCACTCTTTTCTTTGTTTCCAATGAGGTTTTATTGTCTCTCAGTACTTTGTTTAGGTTCTGAAGTGTGTCCTTGGCCATGTCAATCCGTCTTTGGATCTCCATGTCGCACTTTCCATCCTCTGCATAGCAGACTGGAAACGGCAATGAGAGGACAGGATTTGAAATTCGGCAACGATATTTTACACAAATGGCAACAGTATCAAGTGTTTCCTTATATGGAAACAGATGGTATGCATTGACCGAGCAAGTATTGTTACTGTCGGTCGAAATTTATCAAATAATTCTATTAAAACTTTTTCGGGAAAATTAGACCTTTTTTCTTATTGCTTCGTCTACCTGATTTTAAATGTGCTACTAGATTGGGATCTAATTCCCACCCCTTTACTTTTGAAAGAGTTAAACATAGCTGCCAGTTCTACTTGAACAGTTTCTTTTCTCACACTTCCTGCCTGTAGAAATCCGTTTACTTGTTTCCCTGATACTACACGCTTCAAATACTTATATGCAACGTCAGTTGCCATCATCTATCTTCTTGAATCTCATTTATATTTTAACCTTTGTACATTTAAAACTGGTTTTGCATCGAACAAAGGAAATAAATTAAGATTGGCCTGTGACACAATTATATTAAAAAAAAAACTTTCTTGCTTGCTTCTTTTTACATATATCATAATAATGAAAATGGAATATTATTATTTAAATACTCTCCTGTTTCTTCTTTTCTACAAATGTTCGTTTACATTTGTCTGTTTGAATTTGGATATTGTATATAATATTAGGTTGTTCCAAAAGTTCATAACCACTTGCAAAAAATTGAAATTTTACTCGCCAAGTAATCTAAGATTACCAGAAAACACTTGCAAAAATTGAAATTTTACTCGCAAAAACAACAAACATTATTGCTCAAAATAAAGACCATAATTTTCCAAGACTTTCTGCCATCGATCGGCAAGCTTTCGGGTCTGGTCAAAGTACCATTCAGCCGACTTCGAATCAAAGAATTCTTGACACGCTTCCTCGACTTCATCAAATGAGTCGAATCGGCGGCTCTTCAAAAAGTGTTGCATTGAGCGGAAAAGGCTGTAATCTGATGGAGCTGTAGGCTGGATGTGGCAGAACCTCAACGCCGTCCAGCTCTTCAAACTTGTCTTTGGTCTTCCTGGCGGTGTGTGGCTTGGCATTGTCCTGCTGCATCAAAGCGCGCTTTCGGTTGATAAGATCCGGGTACTTTTGCTTCAACTTTTCGTAGACCCGCTCAAGTTGCTGACAGTAAAGTTCAGCACTGGTGGCACGACCATTCGCAACCAACTCAAAATGCACGATTCCTTCAAAGTTCCACCAAACGCTTTCTTGCCGAATCGATCTTGTTTTGGAACCGACGGTGTCTCTTGCCCTTTCTGAATCCATCGCTTGTCTCGATTGTTCTGGACCAGATAGACCCATTTCGCAAGTGTTTATGAACGTTTGGGACAACCTAATAGTTTTTCCTTTTAGTTTTGCTTTAGTTCGTCATTTTTGTATGTGTTATGTTTGAATCAGGAATCAAATGTTTTTTGAGATTGCATTGTACAATTGTTTTATACATTTGGCGAGTTTTTGTGTATTTCAGTCTATTAATGTTTGCTCTTTATCGGTTATTTCTATGTCGTCTGTATTTGATTCATGATTCTAACTGAATCTGATTCATGACTCTAACTGAATCTGATTCATGACTCTAACTGAATCTGACTCATGACTCTAACTGAATCTGACTCATGACTCTAACTGAATCTGACTCATGACTCTAACTGAATCTGACTCATGACTCTAACTGAATCTGACTCATGACTCTAACTGAATCTGACTCATGACTCTAACTGAATCTGACTCATGACTCTAACTGAATCTGACTCATGACTCTAACTGAATCTGACTCATGACTCTAACTGAATCTGACTCATGACTCTAACTGAATCTGACTCATGACTCTAACTGAATCTGACTCATGACTCTAACTGAATCTGACTCATGACTCTAACTGAATCTGACTCATGACTCTAACTGAATCTGACTCATGACTCTAACTGAATCTGACTCATGACTCTAACTGAATCTGACTCATGACTCTAACTGAATCTGACTCATGACTCTAACTGAATCTGACTCATGACTCTAACTGAATCTGACTCATGACTCTAACTGAATCTGACTCATGACTCTAACTGAATCTGACTCATGACTCTAACTGAATCTGACTCATGACTCTAACTGAATCTGACTCATGACTCTAACTGAATCTGACTCATGACTCTAACTGAATCTGACTCATGACTCTAACTGAATCTGACTCATGACTCTAACTGAATCTGACTCATGACTCTAACTGAATCTGACTCATGACTCTAACTGAATCTGACTCATGACTCTAACTGAATCTGACTTAGTTTTATCCCGGTCTCGGAATCGCTCTCTCACACGTATACCTTCTTTTTTATATAATTCCTACCACGCCGACACATTTTTGAATGTTTTGGGTGGGGAAAATGGCTATTGGTGGATCTCGTATTTCTTATATTCTTCAATCTACTGTGATCTTTATTGGCCAAAACCTTGCATAAGATTGTCTGATTCATCTGTCTAACTTGTCTCCACCTTGAAATGGAGTATTTTGTCGAAAGAACATAAAATTAAATAGGATGTGTAAAAAAAAAAGAGATAAAAAAGAGAGAATATTCTGTCTCGTTTAGAAAGTAAGGGTATTTTGCAATATGTCATTTTTTTTATATCTAATCTCACTATCAATCAGTTAAGTACCATACCTGAAACATGCTTGGGTGATCATGTTTCTTTCGAGACATGACTAATTGGGCAGAAGATTATCCCGCACTAGGTTGCCATTACTTTCTGTGGTAGACTGGTTGCCAGTCAGGCTCTAGAACCCAATCTGTCCTTTTATTTGACTCATAGGTAGAGGGGGAAGAGATGTATTATATCATTAAGTAGTAATTAGTGAGGGATCAGTTTATTACTTCATAAGAATATAAAACTGATCCCCCACTTTAAGCCCCGTGGAAGCTTTAAGCATGTTTTCAACTATTATATTCAGTCAGTCAGTTAAGTGCCATACCTGATACATGCTTGTACGATCATGTCTCTTTCGACTGACTGGGCAGAAGATTATCCCGCAGTAGGTTGACATTGCTTTCTGTAGTAGACTAGTTGCCAACCAAGGCTATAGGACCCAATCAGTTCTATTATGTATCCCATAACTGTAGGGAAGAGACGGATTAATACCTTTCCCAAGGGTATTTGCGCGCAAGTGAATGCAAGGAATTCAACTGGAATTCAAACTCGGCTCCCCCAATTTCTCGTTCTGAGTCTATATCGTATTATAACTTTCTTTAGTACCTCCTGTATCTTAGTATTATACTATAACCTTCTTCACAGTCGTAGCGTACCCGACTTGCTTGGGATGAAATGATTTTAAAACAATAAGAGTATTTATGGCGTTTTCCTTCTTGGATTTTTAATCAGTGTTTCTCTTCGATGTACGTGACAATGATGACAGAATATTAAGCAGAAGAAATCCCCTTATCTTTAAAAAATAATAAAAAAAAGATTTATGTGCCGTATTCTCTCAGAACGTAGGAGGTCATGTTTCTCCACAAGTTATTGATTTGTCTTTCTGTTACTTTTCAAAAACTCGGTTTCACCATCCATCTAATCAAGTTCATTAAGTAGTAGTTTATATTTATGAGATGCGGTAGTATTTACAGTATTGACATTATTCAGACTATTATCCTCATCTTTGTTGCCATTTGTACGACGTTTAATAATAGATCATTCTATTTGTCTATATTTTTGAGATGAGGTCGTATTTACAGTATTTACATTATTCCGACTATTGTCCTCATCTTTGTTGCCATTTGTACGACATTTAATAATAAATCATTCTATTTGTCTATATTTTTGAGATGAGGTAGTATTTACAGTATTGACATTATTCAGACTATTATCCTCATCTTTGTTGCCATTTGTACGACGTTTAATAATAGATCATTCTATTTGTCTATATTTTTGAGATGAGGTCGTATTTACAGTATTTACATTATTCCGACTATTGTCCTCATCTTTGTTGCCATTTGTACGACATTTAATAATAAATCATTCTATTTGTCTATATTTTTGAGATGAGGTAGTATTTACAGTATTGACATTATTCAGACTATTATCCTCATCTTTGTTGCCATTTGTACGACGTTTAATAATAGATCATTCTATTTGTCTATATTTCTGAGATGAGGTCGTATTTACAGTATTTACATTATTCCGACTATTGTCCTCATCTTTGTTGCCATTTGTACGACATTTAATAATAAATCATTCTATTTGTCTATATTTTTGAGATGAGGTAGTATTTACAGTATTTACATTACTCGGACTATTGTAGTATCTGTAAATACTACCTCATCTCACAAACATTGACAAATAGTTACATTATTCGGATTATTGTTTTCATCTTTGTTGCCATTTGTATGGCGTTTAATAACAGATCATTCTATTTGTCTATATTTCTGAGATGAGGTAGTATTTACACTTTTCGAACGATAAGTTTTGGTTAGTTTCAGTTACTTTACCTAATGGGATGTGATCGAAAAAGTAACTTAGAGAATTGCGTTAAAGTGAGATAACTACATGACATCCGGAAGTGGCATGGCACATAGAATGAGAATGATATACCCCAGTAATTGCCATATAGGTTTCAGTTCAAAATTCCTAGCAGCTGAAGAAAGCCGGGGCGTACAATAGCGGAAATGTCGTAAACATGGCTATAAAAATGAGGACAACAGTCTGAAAAGTGTAAATAATGTTTATTAAGTAAATTATGTGTTGTTTTCGTCTGTCCCTTAGTTCTGAGACATAGAAGATGAAACCGGCCCGTTGTAATCTGGATTCCTAAGCATGGCTTCTCCAGAAACAGTAGTATCTCTATATTGTATGTAAGACCCTTTCTTTACGTATCTTCTAGAATCCTGCTTAATCTATAGATCTATTATATATAGTTTTCCTCCTGGGAAAACTTGCATCTATGTATATATAGTGCTGTGCATGTCTTCTTCTTTTGATATGTGCCTTGTTCCTTCAGGACGTAGGCGATCATGACTTTCCATATCTCTCTATCCCTTGTCGCTCTTAATAATCCCTTCTACGCTTATCCCACATATTCCTAGCTTCATCCCCCATCTGCTCAAGTCCATTAAGTATGTCATGCGTTGTATTCCCTTGTCTCTCTTCTTCTCTATCCATCCTGTGAACATCAGATTCTCCAAGACCTCCTTCCTCATTACATGTCTCAAAAACTTTAGCTGTCTTTTTTCTGATGTTAAGTATCAGTTTCCTTCTCGTGTCCCTCATTTCCAAAAACTCGTCGTTGCTTAAAGATGAAAGAAAGACTTAAATCAACCGAAATGTTGTTCTACAGAAGGATGCTGAGGATACTAAAGACAGACCATGCTCATGTGTTACTGGTATAAAAGACTCTAAGAACAAAGAAGTGTTGTCATCTTTTTCAGTCCGTAATATAAGGTGTTACAATATCACGGATATAATAATGCCAGTCAGTCACTAAGTTGTGCCATACGTGATACACCCGAAGGCAATCATGTCTCGAAAGAGACATAACTGACTGAGCAGTAGGTTGTCATTACTTTCTGTGGTAGACTGGTTGACAATCAAGTCTAGAGAAACCAATCTGTTCTGCTTTTTAGAACATAAAAGGAGGGCAAAGAGATCGATTAACACCTTTCTCAGTGGTATTTGTGCGTAATTAAATGAAACGAATTCCACTGGAGTTTGAACTCGGCTCTCCAATTTATGATACCGTGCCGATACATCACAAGGTACATCCGCACAACGCTGGGAATAAAATAAGAAAATATTTTCTTTCATAGCTCGCTCAATCTTTCCTTCTCTCCTTCCTTCTCCCCCCCCCCTCCTCCTCTCTCTCTCTCCTCTCCTCCTCTCCTCTCTCTTTTTCTCCTCTCCCTCCTCTCCTCTCTTTCTCTCTTTTTCGCTCTCCTCTCTCACTTTTTCTCTCTCCTCTCTCTCTTTTTCGCTCTCCTCTCTCTCTTTTTCGCTCTCCTCTCTCTCTTTTTCGCTCTCCTCTCTCTCTTTTTCGCTCTCTCTCTCTTTTTCGCTCTCCTCTCTCTCTTTTTCGCTCTCCTCTCTCTCTTTTTCGCTCTCCTCTCTCTCTTTTTCGCTCTCCTCTCTCTCTTTTTCGCTCTCCTCTCTCTCTTTTTCGCTCTCCTCTCTCTTTTTCGCTCTCCTCTCTCTCTTTTTCGCTCTCCTCTCTCTCTTTTTCGCTCTCCTCTCTCTCTTTTTCGCTCTCTCTCTCTCTCTCTCTCTCTCTCTCTCTCTCTCTCTCTCTCTCTCTCTCTCTCTCTCTCTCTCTCTCTCTCTCTCTCTCTCTCTCTCTCTCTCTCTCTCTCTCTCTCTCTCTCTCTCTCTCTCTCTCTCTCTCTCTCTCTCTCTCTCTCTCTCTCTCTCTCTCTCTCTCTCTCTCTCTCTCTCTCTCTCTCTCTCTCTTTTTCTCTCTCTCTTTCTTTTTCTCTCTCTTCTCTCTCCTCTCTATTTAGTCTTCTCGTCGCAGAGATTCGAATCTAATGAATTTACTACAGTTTAATAGTGACAGTTATAGAATTTCCGGTAAATAACGATTTTAGAAAGTTGACTTATGCACAAGAACAATCTAAATTTATTCTCTTCCGTTTACAAGATTCCTGACACCTACAATCTTCAATAATTCAAATGTAAAGTCAATAAGCATCTCCTATTAATTTGCATCCACTCTCTCTCTCTCTCTCTCTTTCTCTTTCTGTCATGCTCCTTTCCCCGTCCACTCCACTCTCATCAGTATTGACATCATTCTCCTACCCTTTTCCTGACATCCCTTGTAACCTGTCACTCTTTTTCATAACGTACCTCCTATGTAACCTCTGATCAACTGTGGCAGTAAAATATCTTGCTTGGGGTGATACGATTATATAAAAAAGATAGATAGATAGATAGCCCCGACAGCTACAATCTCCAAGAATTTAAATGTAAAGTCAATAGTCATTTCCTGTCTGACTAACCTGCTCTCATGCTCTTTTCTCCGTCCACTCCACTCTTTTAAGTATTCTCATCCTTCTCTTACTCACTTCCTGACCCCACTATAACTTGCCACTCTTTCTCATAACTTTCCTCCTATGTAACCCCCTGCTCAACAGTGGCAGTAAAATGCCTTGCTTGGGGCGACACGATTATAAAAAAAAAAAAAAATTCGACTAATACCCTGAAAAGAAAGTTAGTGACAGACAGCAATGAGGGCAAAAAATAAGTTTTCCTTTCGGTCAATTTTCCTATCAGCACTGCCACAGCTACAGTTGATAACAAGACGATTTTTATACCCGGAGTAATGGTCATCAGCAAAAAGGGGCAGCCCAAAATGACAAATACAGTTGAGGAACTCTAAAATCAAGCAGGTACAAAAATTGAAATACCTGGAAAGTGTTCTAACAGAAGACGGAAAGTGCGACCCTGAGATCCGAAGTCGAATTGGCGTGGCGAAGGAAGCCTTCTATATGTTGTGTAAAGTATTAAGAAACAGGATAATTTCGCTAGAAACAGAGAAGAGAGTACTGGAATGCTATGTGATGTCAGTTCTTCAATATAGCAGTTAATTTTAGCCAATATCTTCGAAGATGAAGGAAAAACTTGAAGCAGCTGAAATGTGATTCTACAGAAGGATGCTGCAGATATCGTGGACTGAGCATCTAAGCAATGACGAGGTTTTGAAAAGGATGGAAACGAAAAGGAAATTAATATTGAGCATCAGGAAGAGACAAAGTTCCTGGGACATGCCATGAAGAAGAAGGGCTTGGAGAACCTGATACTAACAGGCCAGATAGAAGGAAAAAGAGGCAGGGGAAAACAGCGGATAATATATTTCAAGGACCTGATCAGGTGGATAACGGAACGAGGGTTGCATGGTGTAACAGGAGAAAGCTTGCTAAGAGCCACCAGGGATAGGGAGATGTGGAAAGCCATGATCACCTACGTCCTGAGAATAACATTTCATATAAAAGAACAATAAGCTTTGGACAAAAAGATTTCTCTTCATAAAATATCTTTGGTTGGCCGAACAAGGCCGTTTAGTGGTAGAAAAGAAAAATTGCCCAAACAACGCGTAATGACATTTGCTTGGGAAACAAATTAAACAGTTTAAAAATTCTAAAGAGAGAAAATGACCTTTTCAAAAATGATAAAGTGTTTATGGATAAAATATGTAAATTCTCACGAAAAGCAATGTTATTTTTTCTTCTATTAACAAAAAAATCCACTAAAAATATTTATTGCAGCGGCTGAACTTTATATATATATATATATATATATATACGCTAGCAGTATAGCCCAACGTTGCTCGGGTGTAATGAAAGCTTTAAAACTAATCCATGGTCCTGGAGCTTAGACTCTTTGGACGTTGACACGAAAGACTAAAAAAGCAATAGTTGTTTCCAGTTCAAGCGAAACTGTAGACTGAAAGAAAAATGAATGGATGTAAGTCAAATTTTGATTTCCTGGTATCGATATCAAATATATATTTTTTCGTCGTAAACTGAATTTTGAAGGCTAAATAATTCCTCTGATTAAATGGTATCATGGCTGAGACTAAGAACTACAATTATACCTACTTAGAGCCAAACCCGAAGCAAAAACTAAAATAAAAGGGCTGAAAAAATACAGACATACAGGCAGATAAACAGACACACACACAAATATCTGGAATTTTATTTATATACTATCAATTTTCTGCACTATTGTAAGAACTGCAACCTTGAAAGTTCTGAATATCGTTTCTTATGTCTTTGTCTATGAGTGTATCAAATTTGACTAAAATCGGACCACTCCTTCTAAAACCCAATTTTTTCGATTATCGATTTTCAATATTTATCGGGGGTACCTCGACACAAAACCTAGCTAAGAAGACTCGGAGACGCTTATAGTACAACTGTGTAAATTTTCAAGAAAATCGGTTCAGCCGTTTCGGAGTCTATAGTTAACGGACACACACACAGACAAAATTCCATTTATAAATAAGTTATATATATATATTGTGATGGATGATATATCGTCTAAATTACGCAATAATTTCAACAGATATATTTACCAAAATTACACAAAAATATCTCAGACGTAATGAGTACAATGTATTTAATAAAATCGCTATTTGCTTCAACCACGGTCGCTAGACAACTTTGGAATCTCCTGCAACTCTTTATTCATCAATTTAAACAAGAAAACCGTCCAGAAGAGATTTCTGTGTTTATGTGTGTTAAGTGCCATGATTGATACACGCTAGGGCGATCATTTCTCTTTTTGATCCTTGACTGATTGTGAAGAATATTTTCCCACAGTAAGTTGCCATTTTTTTCTGTGGTAGACTGGTTGCCAGCCAATTCTATAGAACTCAATCTTTCCTGCTATTCAACCCATATCTGGAGAAAGAAGAGATGGATTAATAACATTCAAACTCAGGTCTCCGATTTCTTGCTTGAGATAGTAATAGTAAAATTTACCGTTTATCTACAAAGAAACTTTCAGTATTTATTGACCGAGAACCCAGTGTCACTGTCGTCGAGATTTATAAAACTTTGTCTTAATTTTTTTTCTCTTGAATTTGTTCAGAAAACTATTCGTTTTAGGTTTTCCTGGTCGTGAAATTTATAAAATAAAAGTTTTAAAATGTTGTGATTCTGTGGCGTCAGTTCACGAGGTTCAAAGAAGGATTGTCCTCGCTATGACCTACAGATTTGATTCGTTCAAGGCTATTTAACCATTGTAGTGTGGAATGTCAAAATTTTGATTGTGTCATTATTTTATCTTGACCTTACTTTTTCTGTCATCCATTTTAGTTGTTGCTGCTGTTGAAAATTTTCAATCGATGTCAATTCTTTTATTAGTTATACTGCTTAGTTTTTGATACTGTACCGTCTGTTCAAAAGGTTCTAAAAAGGCTGGACTCCTCTTTGAACTTCAGAGTTCATTCACTAGAAG